>JADLZN010003251.1:0-73075 GCA_018155175.1 Sinocyclocheilus anophthalmus
ACTGTGGCACAAATAGCCTGACAGGCACAATGAACTGATTAGGTGACGTAAACATTCTGGTTTTTTTTTTCTTTCTCTCTCCAGGCTGTAATCCAAGTCAAGGGTTTTGTTTGGAAATTCATATATTGTTCTCAATGTGTCTGAGGGGAAAAAATAGGGGGTTGCCCCACTGAAATGAAAATAAATGGGAAATACAAGGTAGAGAAAGGGTAAAGATTTAGTGGTTTATTTTTGTGTGTTAGAAGATAAAATTGTAGTTACCATCAATGCCATCAAAATACCATCTCATTCCTATAATGGAGACCAAATGAAAAAGTCTCCTGATTCTCAGAATTTAGAAGTAGAAAAATGACCCAAGCAATCTCACATATGTCTATGGTAGCTTATTTCCACCATGGAATAAAAAAAAATAGTTTTTAGAATTTGACTTTCATATACTCACAATTTGTGAGTTTCTCCTAAGCTGTAAGTTGGTTGATGTTAACTGAGCGTCATTTCCTGATTTTTTTCCTCACACATTCTGTTCATAAAAGACTGTTATATACCACGCAATTCTGAGTTATAAGGAATTGTGAGATGTAAACTCAGATTTGTGAGAAAAAAGTCAGAATTGTGAGCTAAAAGTCACAATTAATTATTTATTTATTTTTACTCTAATGGCGGAAATAAGTTTTCATATGTATCACATCTAGTGTTTTGGAAACATTTGCCAAAATAGTCAATCAAAAGTGAGAGTTCTCGATATGAACTCAAACATTTCTCATCAGATTTGACCTAATTATACAGAAGATATAATTATATAGATAATTATCTAAACCATGCAGTCCATATTAATTTTATAGCTCTGTACTCGTCTCGTTTGCATTATTTCTCTAGGAGAATGTTAGTCAATGCTGAGACAAGATTGATAATGTAGCTGAGAACTCAAACTCAATGAAGAGCAAAAACATTTATCTTTAGGTGTGTGGGAAGTTATTAAATGTAAAGGAACTCACTGAAAGGTCTTTCAATTTAAAATCACTTCTCGTTTACATCTGTTGGAGAACAATAAAGTATGAAGACGTCTGTGTGAGTGAATGTGTGTGTGTTTGTCGATATTGCCTGGTGCTGGGCTGTGTGAGGTGTAGGCCAATCATTGTGGATGTATTGTGCATAAAGAACATCTCCGCAAGCAATCCACATTTCCCCAGGGTAAAAACACGGGCTACTTCATAGATGGCATGTCTCAACCTGACGAAGCGCTCCACAGGCACCAGCTCTGGGTTCCCCCTGGTTTGAAAGACACGGCAAAGCAAAGATGACGACTTCTGAAGCAGCGGACGAGAGTTCCCTGCATAACAGACTGTGGTGTGGGACTGTGAACCTTTTCCAGAACCGTAACTCACATAGATGTTATGGACACACTCCCCCTGATATTCAGAATAGTGCTTGACCGATATGTGAGATTCAAACTTTATTCTTCAAGCTTGGATTTTGTGGTTATATTCATATGCATGAACACAAATCTTCAGAATTCAGATTATAATTTTGCCAAATAGCAGACAAACTAAAAGAAAGCCAAGAGTCTGTTTGCATCCAATGAGAGTAACGATTGACGGATATGATATGAAGGAGCGATAGATTGCCTTTGTGTGGTGATTTAGAGCGATTATCTTTACAGTGCAATGGTATGGACTGCAACTGTCAGATAAAGGGAGACTTTGACAAGCTGCCAATAAACGGTGATATGATCAGTGTGGGACTGTTTCCCTTGAAACTTTGATGTCCCTTCTCTTTACTTGGATGTCCTCACTTTTAGACTGACCTCGCCTCACTTCTGTGTGGGGTTTGACCCAGCTAATCAATGCGGAAAAATTCTGTACGTATATGTCGTCTAATCACATTTTTTGATTTTCTTCATTACGGTTTTATTTAAGGTTCCCAAATTTTTTTTACTTCGCCAAATGTATTGTTATTTTTTTTATTTTATTTAAAAATAGAATTTTTTTTTCGAATATTTTGGCCTTGTTTAATTCTTTCATAACCTTTTTCCTAGTCCCAAAATATATAAACGTTTACTTTTAACAGTATTGATTTATATCTTTTTTTTCTTTTTTTTACACATTAAAAAATACTAATATATTTGGGAAAAATCTAGCACTAGATTCTTTTTTCCTGATATATTTTGGCCCTTATTTTCTATAGATTGTTAATATACCTATGTTCTAAATTGATTACATCATATAATAACTACCTTTTCCTCTTGTGTGGGGTCACATCAGGTGCTTGTATGCTTGACATAGTCTTTGTTAATCTTGTAACACAGTGGTTTCCCTGATGACATATGGTTGTTCTGCTTTTTTAGACACTTAGATGCGGCCACCTGCCCTATTTGACCTAAAATCCTTTGAAGTAATTACAGCAGCTCATGCCTGCGTTCTGTGCTGGACCACTATATACGGGTTCATGAGCTGGGTGGTGGCAAATTGGATGACATTTTCCCCTCTTTGAAAGGGTCGCGCGCCGGCCCCTGCTCCTGACATCATGAAATCTCTCACACATCCAAGTCTGCTTGCTGGTTTTGGGGGGGAATTATGTCCTTCTACCTCTATGCTCCCACAGAATGATGAACCCAGTGTTCTGTCCATTTACACCTGCCGCCTGCAGTACTTGTTCAGGCCTAGTCGTGTAAAAGCGACTCTGTTCCTTTTGGCATCGTTTACGCAAACAGGTGCCTTACAATGCAGCATTTATGCATTTGTAGTGCCAATCGTGGTACCAAATGATGATAAACCGTTTCAACCAGTCGGAATTGTAGTATCATTGTGGATAAGTTTTTATTAACAGTCTTATTGTGTACTAAATTACGTTTTATTTTTACATTTTCATTTTTTTATTTTAGTTAAAGTTTCCCTAATTTTTGTTGCCGTTGTTTTTTGGCGCCCATGTTTAAATAGTTGATAATAGTTTTTCGATTATCGTTTTGTTTACAGGGAGGGGGGGTGGGTAAGGAACCCACGGAAGAGTGCAAAAAACAGGGGGGGGAAGGGAGGGTAAGGTTGAGGCGGCGGGGGGGGGGTGGGTTGGTTGGGATAAAAATACTATAAGGGAATATTGTCCGGGATCGCCAATGGGGCTATATAGTTAGGGGGAGATATAACATTCTGGGTATATGTTTCATACATACATGATTTATTTAGTGTCTAGGTACACTAAGTTAAAACCCCTAAACTGAAAATGGTGGTGTGTGCTCGTGAAATACAGTAATTTTTTTTGGACCCAAATAATGAATTATTGGCTTATACTTCAGTAACTCTTAAAAGATAAAATGCCCAAGATTGCATGGGGTCCCCCCTTGTTTTTGTTTAACTATAATAAAATTTCACTGATGTCAAGTCAACCACGCGTAAGGCCAAATGATATTTCTCTTATATATGTGCCTGTTATGGATGTTGTGCACACTGTAGGTTTTTTGTAATACTATTTCTTGGGGTTAAATAAAAATGGTCTCTACATTCTTTTTACGTATTCTATATTTAGCATTTTTCTTTTAATTTGTGCATTCCAACTGAAGAACAAGCTTCGGCTGAATTTCAAAAACTTCTAGTTCAAACCAATGCTCTGTTAATAACAGAAAACAAAAAGCCTAAATACCGACTGCCTGTGTTGTCTTTAATAAGCATTGAAGAATTTAACAATTGGCCTTTTATTGCACGGATTAGATGTGCGTAAATGTCATTACTGGGGGGCTCCCCCTCAACAGGGGACACTCCTGGGTAAAACACGTAATGGTAAAAAGGGATTTTAATGTTGTCCTTGTTTCAGTAAATGATGGCTGAAGGTTTGCCATTTTTTGGCCACGCACAGTTTTATTTGTTCCATGCCTCAGCATTTGAACGCCAAAACGACCTAGAGTTGTTGCAACTGTTCAGAAATGTAGTGGGTTTAAAGGGTGTTAGAGGGAAAAGTCTGCGCTGTATGATAGTTTACTTCTTATGAGGTTGCCATTGTTTGGCGGGCTCTGTTTTGGTGTGGTTTGTTAGTCGGTTTCGGTTGGCGGGTTTTTCTTTTAATTTTTTGTGCTGGTGTTTTTTCCCCGTAAGTTCCATGTTGTCCGGCTTTAGTGTGTGCGATCACTGATCTCGGCACGAGTGCTGGACGGAAAACATGGGAAGGAATACACAAACCTAATTATCTAACATCACCCATCACATGTAAATGATATCCACTCTTTCTTTTTGTGTCCCGTTTGCAGTGGCAGCCTTTTCATTTATGGTTTCAATGCAAAGGGAAACATGGCACGACCAACTTTAACTTTAGTCACAAGATGCCGTTCACCATGAATTCATCTACCCCCCCCCGGTGGGAGGTTTCCCAAGTGGCGAGCTGTGTCAAACCACTCAAGATTTAAACAGATGCGATTTTTACGACTCTCATTCGCACCATTGCTTGCTGAGCATAGGTCTGCACTCACAGATCATTTGTTGCATTTTGTTTTACACTTCAAGATCATTGGAGTAGTGTCAGGAGGCTATATTGTTTGAAGTTTTGATTTACAGTCCCCTAACTCGAAGTTTTCTCTCCTTGTATATTTTTTTGTGCCAGAAAATATGTTTAAAGTCTTTTTTGTTTATTGTCATTGCAAGTCTTCCCAAAACCAGTCAATAATGTTTCCATTAGTCGTATTCAACCCACAAATCAAAAGAAAAAATTAGACATTTTGTTTTGCTTATGAAAATTGTAGTATCTTTTTGGACCTATAATTCAGATTTGTTTGTATTGGGGGGGGGGTTACCATTGTTTTCCCAGATGAACAAACACCTTTCCAAAAATATTCAATATTTCCCCATACCATCATCGGCAAAATGTATTGCTTAGTAATAAAATCCGACCATTCATAATGGTAATATGGAGAAAAAAAACCGCATTATGGTGATGCAAAATTTGGAGGTGCCAATTCTATCTTTAACTTAGCCTATAGCTTATAATAATTTCACATAAAAAATCATGAATGCTGCCCCAAAAATAGGTTTTAAATATTCATTAAGCACCATATTACATACATTTCTTTTTATTTATGTATAGATTTCTTTGGATAGAATAGGAATTCCTGGGTTCATGAGATTCCACTATGCCAGTTATTTGCAGAGACTGATTCATGTATGTTTTGCTTCCAGTAAAAATCAGCTCCATGCTATGTGACAAAATGAAAAATGCCTTTATATTCATAATTGTGTTTTACGTAAATTTTCTGTAAAGATCCCCCCCCCACAAGCTCTTTGATCAGCTCGATAGGCCTCTAGTTGTTTCCACCAAGAGGTTACTATCTGTAACTGTCATAATAGGCGCCATGATCATAGCCTCTATTGCGTGTTCTGGCTTGGAGCGTGGAACTTATCGATCCATCCTCGTTTTGCTGCCTTATTATGTTCATCGTCCTCACTCTGAATTTTTGGCCAAGGAGGTTTAAATTGCAAGTAACCACATCCACTATCTTTTCCGCCAGACAACTTACGCTTGCCATTAAGATGTCGACCGACGACCTAGCTCAAGACTTCTCTAAAGTAAAACATAATCATTTCCTAGGCAGTCCTTCCGAACGTCAAAATAGCCAACTCTCGTTTCATCTCACATGCAAATGGCCAAGATTTTGAGTAATCACGTCTTGTATTAGAGTACATCAATTGTTGAATGAGGGTAATGTTGCCGTTGGTCTGGCCACACAGTCCTACGTCGCACTACCCCCTCCCGCCAGGGGAAGTTAAAGTGAGATGGCCTTAATTCTCCACAGCCCCATCCGCTCAATTATCCGACCTAGAAGTACATACCCTAACCCTTTTCACGCTAAGTGAGAAGGGGTTTGCTTATTGGCCTCGACGACCCAAGCGACACAATCGTTACACCACTTTTCGCAAGGTTCGGGTTTTTCTTTATGGCCGAGACCCTTTTTAATGATTCTCTCTGTTTTGTCAACAGTCTGTCCTTTCTTTCTTCGTTTCTTTCTTTAGCCCCCGTTGAGGCCGGCGCGTGCGACGATATGCGCCTAAATAGTAGGTACGGCAGTGCGCCTATATGTGTGACTGTGTGCCGCGTTCCGGTCTCGAGGTACGACAGAGATGGCCGACGTGATATGTACCTGTCGTCTAAAAAAAGGGGGGGGGGGGGGGGTGGGGGCCTCCGTAAAACGCCACAACAGAGGTCTGTGCATACAAACTTATGAAAAATGAATTTGACAAGTCTTTGACACCTCATAAAACCATATAATATTTTAGAAAAAAAAAACCCAGCACAAATAAATTTATGTTCACCTTTTATTTGTATTTAGCCTTCATACAAAAAATGTGAAATCACACTGTCCCCAATAAAACATCTCAGACTCACCTAATGTATTAATATCTTTAACTATCACAACTAAAGCTAACATACCCTACCAGTCAACACGTTTTGAACAGTAAGATTTTTTATGTTTTTGAAAGATGTCTCTTTATTCTCACCAAGTCTGCATTTATTTGATCTAAAGTACAGCAAAAACAGTAAAACTTTGAAATATTTTTACTATTTAAATAACTGTTTTCTATTTTAAAATACATTTCATTCCTGTGATTTCAAAGCAGAGCTTTAGCATCCATTACTCCAGTGTCACTTGATCCTTCAGAGATCATTCTAATATTCTGATTTGCTGTTCAAAAAAAAAACATTTATTATGTTGAAAACAGCTGAGTATATTTTTTTCAGGTTTCTTTGATGAATAGAAAGTTAGAACAGCATTTATCTGAAATATAATCTTTTTGTAACATTATAAATGTCTTTATCATCACTTTTAGCACCCTTGCTAAATAAATGTATTAATTTCATTAAATTCTTCTTTCAAACAAAGAAATGAAAATCCTACGAACGCCAAGTTTTTGAATGGAATAGTGTTAATTTACAAAAGCGTTTATTTCCAGATAATCGAATCGTTGGTATCTTTATTCATCAAAGATCCTGACATAAAAAAAAATGCTTAAACCTGTTTTAAATATATTCATAATAGCAAAATTCGGCAATAAACACTGTTGTCTGTATCGTGTGACCTGAAGACTGGAGTAATGATGCTGAAAGTCAGCTTTGATCACAGAAATAAAATACATTTTAAAATATATCAATAGAAAGCATTTATTTTAAATAGTAAAAATATTTTAAAATGTTACTGTTTTCTGTTTGGCTGTACTGTGGATCAAATAAACACAGGCTGGTGCGCAGGAAAAGAGACTTCGACAAAAAACCCATTAAACATCTTACTGGTTCCAAAACTTGACTGGTAGTGGTAGGCCTTATTTAAAAATAATAAAGCGCTACACAAAAACATGTTTCTGGAGACGGTCTTATTGAAAATTCGCAAAAACTGATTGTCTGGCCAGCAGCAGGCGCTGTGAGAGCGTTAGAAATAGCGGTTTTTCTCCGGGATAACCGGCTTGTATCAAGCAGCTCCACTCATGACACGCTACTTGTATCAGATCAAAGGAAAATGCCTCGAACTTATTCTGTATCCCCGGTCGGTTCCCTTCAGAACTTCATAGAAAACCCCGCGCCCCGTGTTATTATGTTATGAAAACTGCAGTGCCATGTTTATTTTCACGAAGTTCAAACCCACAAATACATCAATGTATGGGAACCATGGTAAATGTAATCATCAGAACTAAATTCGGAAATAGTGTTTAAAAAAAACATCAATATCAACCGTTAATTGAAAAACATGAGATCGCAGTACATTTTGATATTGAATTATTGTCCAGCCCTACCTGAGGGTTTCGATTTCTGCAGTGTTTTGGTGACTTCGGCAGCATTGTTAGGGGAATTTTTCACTAGTGTTTTGACGTGCTCATTTACTTACTTACATAATCAGCCTTGATGATTTTACTGGAGTAAAGCCACAAACCACACAATGAGAGTGTACTTAAGAAGTAGGGAGGTTCTCCCGTGCGATAGTCATTTTTGTTGTGTAATGGTTTTAAGTTCTGTGCAGGTTAGCATGTATTCCTCAACGTATAGGGTTTATTATACAAACACAAACTGTCTCGCCACAAAAAAAAAAAACATCATTTAGGACTGGATGAGTCATGAATTTCCCAAAAGTCTCTGAGCGGAGAGCTGATGTAAAGGCATTGCTCCAGGTGTGGATACGAGAAGCTAAAATTAGGCCAAAAGAAATTCGACCTAAACCACATCCAATTTAAAACGTACGTGTCATTCTTGCTCATCATTATAATATATAACATTAATTATACCAAATTAAGCATTATTTGTGATCATTTAAATAATTTATTTATCCTGAATCAATTTTAGAATCTTTGAAATATTATTATAGTTTTATTAATAATTTGAATGTTTTTATATTCATAATTTAATTTTCATATTAACTTTAGTCATAGTAATTTTGTTGTGTTTTTGCCATATTTATTAGTCTTTTAATGTATATATTGTCTTTAGATTTTTTTTTTTCAGTTTCAAAAGTGAATTTAAATCATTTCTTTATCTTGAATCAGTTTTAGTATCATTGAAATACTATAGTTTTTATTAATAATTTTCATATTTTCAGTTTTCATTTTAGTCAGTTTTATAATTTTGTTGTGTTTTGTCATTTTTTTGTTTTTTTTTCCTTTTTTGTTTTTAATGTCTGTTGTTTTTAATACTTTGTGGTCAGTTTTAGTTATTTTAGTACTTCAATTTAAACTAAATGAAAATGAGAAATGTTAAGTTTTATTTTTATTTTGAAGCAAATATCATGGTACCTTAAATATTACTTTTTATGTTAGTTTCAATTAACATTTAAGTAACTTTTTTATTATTTTGGTTTTCGTTAACTATAATAACCCTTATTAACTATAATACCCTATTTGTAATCAACATTGTAAATTTGAAGTGTTGCACCAATTGGCAACTTCTAGACATCGTGAACCATTTGCTGTGCAAACCTGGACACATCTGGTTCTTTCCATGTAAAACATCAGTGTTTATAAGAAGTCTAAGGTAGATGATGGCTAGTTTAGGGTGGTCTTACAGATCAGGGTTTGTTGTAAGATGCACGTCAAATGTTTGTGAAATGCAGTACTTCTTCCTAAAAGTGTTGCACTGTAATTGTAGTGAAGTTAATTTCTTCTTTTTGCACGGAAACTTTGCACAAGAGGAAACATGTATTGCTGTGATACCACAGTAAATGCTTTGAATGGAATATTTCCAGATCAGTTCTGCTTACAGACATCACATTGTGTGTGTGGTTTGTTGTGTGTGTTGTGTGTGTGTGTGTTTTTGTGTTGGTGTGTGTGTGTGTGGTTTTGTGTGTGTGTGTGTGGTGTGTGTTTTGTGTTTGTGTGTGTGTTAGTTTTTGTGCGGTGTGTGGTGTTGCAGGTGAGACTCCAAAAACGACTATCACATATATTTAGGTATAAATAAAACTAGTTAGTGATGTTTGCGAAGGCTATTGCTATAACCAAAACAGTGGCCTACTCTTTCTTGTGGAAATGACCAATGCAAAGGTGACAGGATGAAATGGCAACCTTACCTATTGTAGAAAAAAAAGAATAAGAAAAATAAACATTTTAAAAAGCATCTTTGCACGCAAACAAAAACTTTTCCAATCACTGAAAAAGTACATAAAGCATAACCACACACATCTACTTAATAGCCAGCCATGACCTTAAGTGGAGAACAAACTGAGTCTAATTTTCCGCAGAAAACAAGTCAAATAATGTCCTAGACTATTTCATAGACTTTTCTTGAGGAATTTTAAGAAAAAAAAAAAACATCTGACTTAATATAAACTGATTCTTAAATGAACAATAAGACTGATGAAGTAACCTCTGAGCAAAAAAAATGTCCTCTGGGATAGTTGCAAGTACTGTATAATTTAGAGTAATTAAAGCATGCAACACTATTCTGTTGTAAATAAGTCTTCAAACTCCAGTAGTCTATATTATATGAGCACTTTACTTAATAGTACATCTATTTTGCTATCTTTATGCAACCAATTTTCCAAATATACTATAACTGAATATTTCCTCTGGCTGAGCACTGGCATTAACTATTGAGATTTTCTAATCTACCATCTTGTAATAAATCTTAATTTAATAAATAGCTTTTTTCTTGCAACAAAGTGCATGAAAAACAGTCTGAGCAGACTGAAAAGAGTGCATTGCAAACCACTGAGAAGAAACGTCCGCTGAATTTGTAATAGACCGTGAACAGTGACACTTCTTGATGGCCTCGGTGGTGTGCGCGAGGAACTTTTTTTTTCCTTCTCTGACAGAAAAATTATAGCTTGGTTCAGTTGTTTGTGAAATTAGTCTTTCTATACAACCTGTACATTTTCCTCAGATGCTATTTTACTCATGTTCTGTGTTCTTTTGTATTGTAAACATAATTGATAAGTAAAACGGGATATCATACAATCGCTATTACCATGTTTCGCGCCGCCTTCTTGCAACAATGTTTTGTTCCCTTTTTACATTCTTAAAGATCTTCTCTTCCAATCTGTTATCCCTATAACAGAGAACAGCATTTCCAAGGTCCAAAAAGACGAGCGCACAGGCAATAATTAACTCCCTTTTCCAAACAAATTACTACACAGGAGTGACTACATCTGGTATCTGTTTGAAATGTGATGGGACCACAGCGCAAAGTGGCACGACAGCCGGCCAGGGAATTATGGATGCAAATTTGAGTGTTACACAGCTGCCAAAATCCCCCCAAAAAAGAGTCCCAAATCAAACTCACAAAAGACAATAAACTGAGAGATGTTGCTTTTTTGATGAGATGTTGCTGGTGGACCGGCATTGCATTGCTATTTACTACCAAAAACATGATCAACAAATCACTCAACCAACATGGTATTTATAGTAAAATGGGTTGGCCAAGTAAAATACTAGTGGTTAAGCTAGTGAAGACCAACTAGCTTCCAAAACACAGCATTTGTTTGTAACCTGCAATGCTGCTCTTTTCATCAGGGTTGCTTCGTATCACTAACTCAAATTGGGCATTGACAGCTTGTCCTTAATTATAAACCACTGGTTCATTCCCCATAGACACCAAGGAAATGCAAAAATCGGTTGGAGGAGCAGTGGATAAGGATGCAGAGCTCAGTGTGCCCTCGATGTGCCTGTGCATTAAGAGAGTGGATGGAAGTGCAAGGCCCAGGACACACAGAAAAGCGGCATGTGCTCGCATCCTTCACCGCAGCAGTGACAGCGCATACGTAATGCCGCTGAACAGATGGAGATGAGCTCGGGCATATTAAGAGATTCAATGTTTCGAAAACAGACAGGAGGAAATGTCAGGTCATAATGAATTAACTGAGAAGGTGAGATGTCACATCTCAGATAAACACAGATTTGCTTGCATTGCTCTGATGATATATGATCTCACACTAATATCAGTTAATACATTGATGCTTTGGATATATATTTTGAAATGTAAGTATAAATAAGTCCAAAAACTACATTTCAACTACTTATGTTTAATTTTAGGGAAGTTTTCTCAGTCTTCATAAGTGGCTATAATATAATCATGTGCGTCAGGCAATACATTTATCAGTCGCTAGATAATAGATAGATAGATAGATAGATATAAAGGTTACTTGCATAAAAATGTGCATGAAGATAAATAAATTATCTCTATACATACATGGATGAATGAATGAATGAATGAATTCTAAAGTTTAGCAGTGATTTGCATAAAAAATATTTTAAGGAAGAAAGGAAGAAAGGAATTTTTTGCCTGCATCTTTTAAATTCACATACTATTAAGATCACTTTTGTTAAATTGATTAAAAAAGGACTTAAAGTTATGCCAACCTTGTAATTGTAGTATTGTGGTGAGTTTTGCACAGTCAAGCACCACTGAAATTTTCTTTAGGAAATGTAAAAATCTACTTGTCATTTTGCATTTCATTTTATGCTGACGGCATTCGTTTGAGAGCAGCAATTATACCTGAGCTCCCAGGACACATCTTTCAAAAGCAGTGACCTTGCCCTCTTACCCTTCCATGGTTTTCCTCATATGAGGAAGTCTTTTCTATCCTGCCTCTGGTAGAGTGAATCCTTAGAGTAGCGTGATTAGCAAAAGCGTGAGGAAAGCTGCCCTCCAGACATAATTAATATGGATCTCTGTGGTGAGTCTTATTGCTGAACTAGTCACCATAATCAGCAAAAAATAACAAGAGGTTACGAAGAAAGGGAATCCAAGCTCAGTTCGAGGTATTTCATGTTAATTAATAGTCATCAGACGCCAGAAAAACAGAATGAGTTGAGCACACCTGAATGAAACATTCAAGGTAAATGTTTAATTCACAAAATACTAAAACGTATATATACACTTATGGAAATGGAAAGTGTGATTGCATGGTACAAGTTGATTGGTTAATTTGCCTGAGAACTGCAATGCATCAGCCAATAATTGTTTAAAGTATGCACATGCATCACATCTGAAGAGCATTTTTACTCTCTGTATTTATTCATGCATTGCTACCAACGCTATGCAAATTGCAGCAATTAACTATTGTCTTTTTAAGGGCTCTCAAATTAATGCGTTAACATTTGCCTTCCTTTCAAAACTGAGTGAAAGAGTGAATAATTTGTTTTGAAATAACCATAATTGTTCACACATTAATGTGCCTGAGACAAATCGCCTATTTAAAAATACAAATGATCAGAATCATTAAGTTGGCTGCTGAAGGTAATTTTGTTTAAATGGGAGACAATATGAGAATTCAGGAGACTGTCTGGCTTTCACAGTCTGCTTTAGTTACAGATTTTTGCCTGCAACCACATATGGTGGATGAGAACATCTTTTTCAAATATAATTTTTTTATGTTCGCTGTGAAAATAGTCATTTTGTATACAGCTATATCACGAAAATCCTCACAGACACTAGTTCTCATGCAGACATCAAAATTCTGGCTGAGATTCGAAAATAGCCTGCACGCTTCCAGCAGAAACACATTTGCTGTTCTGTCGTCTCATATCGGAGTAAGAATTGTTTTTTTTCTTCTATCTATGGCAGACTGCTATCCTCCCTTCTCTTCTCTTCTCTTCTCGAGTCCCTGGTCCAGTTGGCAGATCCATGAGACTCCTAAAAGTCTAAATTATTCAAGCACACCTCATCAATCACTTCCACAGCTGAAGTCTTTAGGTATGAAGAGAAATATGCAATTTAATAATTTATCTGAAGCTGAACACAAGCTATTTCGAGATTGGGTTTTATTTGGATGTAGCAAGTGAACATTGGGTTAAACGAGATAAGAGTTCACATGTTTGTTTTTCGATAAAATGGACAGTTTGCTATACTGTAGATAACTGTGCTTGTTGGATTTAGTTATGTGAACACAAGTTAAATCAATGCAGACTGAAACTCTGCATTGGACATTTATTGATATTCCACTCAACAAACAAAATAAAAATAAAAGCAACAGAAGGGAGGCCAAGGGCCAGATTTACTAAACAGGGCAAATTAGCGCGCAATTCCAAAACATTGACGATGGGCATGGAAATTTCTGCAAGTGATTTACTGACAATGCGCAAATTAAAGAACAAAGACACAACATCTCATTTACATATCGACCAAAACAATCTACCAAGAGCATCACAACTTCTCGTAGCCGTCAAATAACCAGAGCCGATCCATCAGTGCGTACTCATCACTATTACAAAAGCGCAAAATAGTTTAAGACATTTTTTGGAGGCGGGGGCGGGGGTTAAATGCTACAATACCTGTATTTGGACATGCCGCATAAGTTTGGTTTCATTTTAATACTCTACTCCTATAAATTTTGCATCTGAAAGTCTCAAAGTGCATATAACTAATACAAGACAGAAAGAAAGAAGGAAAAACTATACATCACGTTAATCTATTATAATTATATGAGACGAAAGAAATTAAAATACATATTAATTAAAAACCCATTATAACAACTACTTATTGATTATTATTCAATCTGCGAGAGATTTTTTATATTGTGGTGTTGTTTCAACGTTACTGCTATAAATGCCGCAGTTAAAACACTATAATATTAAATAGTGTAACTGATTATAATAATAATATAAATATTATATATAGTACTGTATATCACTGGCTACATCCCAGTAAAACACTACACACATTTAAAGCTAATGCATAAGCTGTTTTCTGATATTTCAGTTTAATATTCTCTATCAGGTACATATCTTATTTTTTATGATTTCTTTCTTTTTTTATGTAGTTATTATGATTTTTACTATGATTGACAGAATCTTACTCCCCCCAAAAATAGCATGATAATTGAATTCACTTATTAGTGGCTTTATGCTTCTCAAGTTACAGTTTCAAACACTGGAAAAGGGTTAAGAGGTGAATTGGTCATGAGAGAAAAACTAAAGCAGTTACGAACTCTGAATTGCTAAGATTCAGACCTGACACTTGGTCTAAAAGAAGCTTTGGCATTAGTTGAGCTCAATGTCACCCTCATTTGTCCCACTCGAGGCACCAGAGCATGAAAAGATGCCATTGGCTGTGATGTGGCCGCTGAATCCCTCTCGAGAGCTTTGTCACACTGAATAGGGTCACCATGAGGATCACTGCTGGCCGTTCTCAAACCCTCTACAGAACTTCCACAGATCCTGCAGGGTTATACAATGCAGTAAGACTCAGAGAGCAAATCCCATCACTCTTTATGATACGAAGCAAACATGAGCTTGACAGCCTCTGGTTATAATACGCTTTCATTGTATGGAAAAAAAGAAGCTCATACAGCATCCTTTGATTTTCCTTGATATCAGTTTTGTTGAGTGGTTGATGTCAAGAAAAGAGTACATCAGTCACTGTCACCCAACTAACAAGCCCACCACCAACACCCTCTTAAAATGAACAAAAATAGTCCTGTCTAACACCTACAAGTGCCTCCATGTCCCGTAGACAGACACAAAACCCTTTCTGAGAACTCCTCAGACAGCCATCAGCCACGTCTGAGTAATGAAAACAATTAACAGCTCTAATTACCTCTCTAAATCACATTCAAACATGCTGCTTATTGATTTGATAGACTGAGCTTGAGTTATGAGGAGCTCCAGTCAAACGGGGCCTTGTAAAAAAACATAAAAAAAGATTGCCGGGCCAACAGAAGCTGGCAGCCATTCAGAGTGTAAATAAATCTTCAGAAGATGTGGCACTCATATCTCGGCTCCCAGAGTACAAGTCCCAAAGGCCTCATTCCACTGCCAGCATTTCATATCTGTTCAATAATGCTGAAGTATCTCATTAATAGTCCATAGATCTTTATTTAACATACATGGAGTTTTTGCTAACAAGTTCACTGAACCAATGGGTGCCAGTAGCAAAAACAAAGGATCGTTTTATGATCTACTTCATTTGAACTGAACCAACAAACAACAAATACAATACATACATATACATACCGAGGGGGGGGGGGGTATATAGTAATTTGATGTTTCAAGAGTTTGGGGTCTTTAAATAAATTAATAATACATTTATTTAATAAATAATTAAATATACACTAATTACACATCACTAGTTTAAATACATGTTAAAATGTAATTTATTCTTTTGATGCAAAGCTGAATTTTTAGCATCATTACTTCATTCTTCACTGTCACATGATCTTTAAGAAATCATTCTAATATGCTAATTTGTTGCTCCAGAAACTTTTCTTATTATCGATGTTGAAAACAGTTGTGCCGTTTATTTATTTATTTTTTTAAACCGTGACATTTTTTTCAGGATTCTTTAGTGAGTATATAGTAGCATTTATTTAAAATAGAAATATTTTGTAACTTACTGTCTTTACCCATGTTGTGCAGTAAGTATATAGTATATTATACACCATGTAGTAGAGATTATTATGAGATAGTTCCTAGTATAAAATATAATAGTAATTTAAAGATATCATCTTCAGAAGGGTGCAATTTCACTAGCACTTCAAACATTTTAAATATGGTTCCGAATTCTCTCTCTTAGAGGTTTTAGTGTTGCAAATCTTTGGTTTAAATTCAAATCAGTGAATCCTCTCTGGGTAAACACTGTGTTCACGCAAATAATCCATTTGTTCAGATTACGACACATCTAAGAGGGCATGCATGAGTAAACCCAAGTCTTCTTAAACTGCTTCATTACACTAAATACAAATACAGAGATACTGCTTTGCAGTTATGCTGGAATGGCACTATTCACCATAACTGTTTACTCAACTCATCTAAGTCTATTTTAGTGGTACTAAACAGATACTCATGGCACATGGAGGGTATTTGCTAAATCAGGTAGCACCTCTATGGTTCTCCAGTTCTGTTTTCATAAGGCCCGATTAGATATAAGCAACATACAGACAGAGAAATATACAGCTTAGCTACACATTTACTATTTTCTGTATAATTATTCTTAATCTAAACACCTTTTAATTAGGTAATGAGCTAATAAATAAGTATGTATTAGCATTT
This sequence comes from Sinocyclocheilus anophthalmus, assembly GCA_018155175.1. Classification (NCBI taxonomy): domain Eukaryota; kingdom Metazoa; phylum Chordata; class Actinopteri; order Cypriniformes; family Cyprinidae; genus Sinocyclocheilus; species Sinocyclocheilus anophthalmus. The sequence goes on from JADLZN010003251.1 coordinate 16,437, forward strand.
GTGTAGGTAAAGTTTTCTCAAATGTTCTCATAATTAATTAATTCATTCATTAAGTCTCTCAATTTTAGGGTGAACTATGACACAGGAATTCCTTGACAGTTTTTGAGATTCACCCATGAAAGTACAAAACTTTTGCACTTTCTGTAAAGTTCAAATGAACTCTGAAAGATCAGATACATAACTACAGATGAAGTATTCCAAACCACACTCCAGATGAAAAAAAGATTTTAGAGCATATCCAGTTATCTGAATTGAAAACACAGCCACGAGCTGTTAGCCCATCATCATATGAACACAGCTGTGCTTACACAAAGCTGCCCGACATGCTTGTGTGCTTTGCCAGTATCAGAGTTCCTGAGTGCCAGAGACGGCTCACTGGCAGCCGGGCGGTGGGTGGGTGAGGCGGGTGTCACTGATATACATAACCCAGTAGTGAGAGATTTTCTGCCCTTATCCTTCTCTGCTGTTCCTCCTATTAATAACCCCTCACAAACACTGTGCCCAACCTATACTGACCCCTCCACATACCCAGAGTGTCTGTCCATTTTTAACTCTCAGAGTTATGACTTTAACTTTAGTAAGGGTTAGAATAGCAACATTTCTTTTCCATCTGGCCTCACCAAAGAAAGAGAGACGGGAATACCTTGTCCTAGATATCTACCTATATTTTTTACAAATCATCTATTTGGTACTTATATTATTGTCAAAATTGCATGTTAAAAATAAATAATATACAGTGTGGCTAATTTAGCTTGATTCACAAATTAAAAATCCAGTTATTTTCCATGACTCCATCGAAGAAACTCTCATTTCAATGTTAAACCCATTGCTCATTAGTTTATTGTGAAACTAAAATCACTGACCATCTGTTATGAATGGCAGCAAATTCATTACATTCAATGCACATTCAAAAAATAAAATAAACAATAAAAATAAACCACCCTATTCAGTTAACATTGTAAAAACATGTCAAAAGACACACACACACACACACACGACATTAGTAGTATAATATTTACGATATTTACAATTTTTAAAATTTTAATTAATATGTAGACACTACACCATTCTATCTTAATATATATATATATATATATATATATATATCTATATATATTATATATTATATCTATATATAATATATATATATATTCACGGGCCATTTCCCTCTGATGAGCAAGTAACCCGTGTCTCTCTCCTCAAAAACTGATGCGAAAATAATCAATATTAACAAAAATAAAACAACTCAAATTATTTGAAAAAAAAAAAAAAAAACCCCCTAAATATGGACCTTAAAAGTTATAAAAGTCACTCGTATTTATAAAGTAACACTGGCCAACAGCAACACCCGCAGGTAAAATTACAGCCGGAGTAAAATTACTCCCTTCAGTCCATAGACTTTCTACAGAGACCCTAAAGCGTGCCGTGACTTTTCTGGAGGCTCATTGAGATGAAAGGGGGAAAGCCACGTGAGAGGAGGCAATGCCTCCGCACGCTATAATGGGATATTATCGATTAATAGTGGATGTGTTGATTCATGTGATAAATTCCCGCTACGTGAAGAAAATTTATGGCGTTATTGCATAATTATAAAGTAAGTAAACAACTCTCCTGCTTAGATATCACTGCTTTGTGTCATATCAAAATGAAACATGAAATGACTTGAAAACTGTGTCAGTTTTTAGTGCTCATTCAGCTTGGGAAATTGGAAAAAACAAAAAATGAAAAAGAAAAAAAATTTTTTTGGGTTTGTTATCTCCGATCTCCATGCTTTGACAAAGGTTACAGGGCTTTTATGACAATGACCCGAAAATAAGTTGGTTATTAAAAAGAACAGCTGAACATCAGTTCACAAATAAAAAACGGAGTGTCTATTTACAAGTGCAAATAGCCCGCCTTGTTGGTGATTACAACGCATTACAAAAGACTATCGTCTAATAACAGCTCTAGTAGCGTAGATGGTTGTATGTGTTGAAGTTGATTTTGACGTGATCGACCAGGGTTCGAATTGCGTTTTGCAGAACTTTGTTTTCTACTCTTTCAAATTAGATATCAGGTCGTTGTTATTATTGCATACTGTTTTATAATGTACTACAATACTGAGGTGCAGATAATTGCCACTATTTGCAAAAAAAGTAGTATAAATAGCAGAAAACCCTGCTAGCTGTAAATAGAATCTATAGCTATTTGCACTGTGTAAACATTAAATGTAACAAGGACATGAATTATATATTCTATACACATACGTAATAATACACCCAGTATATTAACTGCCTCCTCATTTTCAAACACTACCGCAACAGCCACTGATATATTCTATATATATATATGTGTGTGTATGAAACGAGTGCTGCCTGTATAAGGTGTGCACGACACAGGAGTAGTCCAATAAAGTATTTTATTATAATCCACAAAGCAAACAGAGCTGGGATAGCACAACACGTAGACCAAAACACAAATAATAGCAGACAGGGAACTAAAGAACAGACAGGGCTTATAAACACAGGGACTAATTGGATAATCAATGACACAACAGGTGGGAACAATGAACTGATCAAGACAAAACTAGGTCACGGGGAGCAAAGCAAAACACAACAGAAACGTGACGTGACATTACGCCGTCCTCCCAGAACGGCGTGTCCTCGCGCCGACAAAAGCAGTCCAACAGAGGAAGGAGAGTGGGGGTTCAGGAGGCGGGCGTGGGGCAGGGGAGGGGCATAGTTCATAGGACCAGGGTGGAGGGAGGAGCCCGGAGCCAGATGGAGATCCAGAGGCCAGCCAGGATAGCGACCCATGGTGGAGACGACGGCGGGAGGAGACATGGTGGAGAAGGGGCCGACAACACCATGGGGTGGGGCCGACTGACGGAGACTGAGAAGCCGCTGGAGTGGATACCCAGGTGGGGCTGAGCACTGAGAGCCGGGTGACAAAAGGATCCGGAGGTCCTAGGCGGAGCAGATAGCGCCGGCGACTGATGCGGAGATGTGGATCCGGGAGACCGCGGTGGAGCCGGAGCAACTGAGGACGAAGGCGGAGCCGGAGGGAAGGAGGAGCCTGACAGAGCCAGAGGGATGGAGTGACAAGGCGAAGCCAGAGGAGTGGAGTCCCGAGGCGATGGATGGTCGACGACTGACCAAGGCGGAGCCGGAGGGAAGACGTAGCCCGGTGGAGCCAGTGGGATGACGGCCACGGTGAAGACGGAGCTAGGAGGCCAAGGTCAGGAGCCGAGGGGTAAAAGTACCGAGGTGGAGTCTAGTACTCGGAGGCTGGAGGCGAGACATTGGGATCCTCACACCTAGGCGGAGCTGGAGACTGGAAGTCCTGAGGCGGATCAGAGCACCCAGATGGCGCTGACTGAGGGTGAGCTAAGAGACTGACAGGAACCAGCAGAGACAGGGCTGAGGAACTGGCTGGTTTTAGGAGAGGAGGTGGGAGAGGGAGGCTGGGAGGGAACACAGGAGAACAGGAGCTGGGAGGAACCAGTGGAGACACAGGAGAACTGGGTATTACCTTCCCAAACCAGTCTATTAAGTCCATTTGAAAAATATCCATAAGTTCCTCAGAATATCCAGTGGCCAGTTGCAGCTCACGTTCAGTGGTGGGAGTGTGGGCGGGGCTTCCCTCCAAGCCCTCGATCTCCACTAAAACTCCCTCAGGGACTGGCGATGTTGCCGGCTCACGCACCTGGTCAGAACGGTCTTGAGGCTCAGGCTCCGGGGCGATGATAGGCTCAGTCGCGGTTTTGCACGCTGGTTCTCGTGTCGCGGTGGGCTCAGGCTCTCCGTCTGTGGTGGAGTCAGGCAATTGCTTTGTGCCGCTGGATAACGGCTGGCTGTTCTCTGGGTCGGGAGTGGGGCTGGAGATTTCTTCCTCAGTGGGGCAAACAGAGAAAAACAGCCCATTTCTCTCCATCACCCACTCCACGAAAACGGCGAAATCCTCCTCGGGACCATTCGCTGGCAGACTTGCCTTACACCGCTCGCTCAGGCTGGTGTAATAAAAGATACAGAGCGAGCGGTCGGGAAAGTGTGTAAGGCACACCAGATCTAAAAAGTCCCTGGTATGGTCCTCCAGCAAACGGTCCTGTTGCTCCAGGCACCGCGTTTGACAGAGAAAAAAAAAAAAAAAAAAAAAAAAAAACAAGCAAATCCATTCCAGATAGGGGAGAAACAAAAATAATAAAAGAAAAGAACAACGCCAGATATGCTACTCAATTTGAGGTCTGCTATTCTAAGGACGCACAGCACAGTTTAGTCCAATAAAGTCTTTTTTTTTATAATCCACAAGCAAACACAAGGATTGGGACTGGGATAGCACAACACTAGACCCAAATACAAATAATCGCCGACAGTGACTAAAGAACAGAAGGGCTTATAAACAAGGACTAATGGTGATATAATGAATCACAGGTGGGAACAACTAACCTGTCAGACAAGCAAACCTAAGTCACGGGGAGCAAACAAAACACAACAAAAGTGACCTTGACAGTGAGCCCTCAGTGTATCCTGTGTCACTCTGTATGATGCCTGTATATATCCATGCAGCATACATACATACACACTTATTATATTATATAGTATAGTATATAATATATATAAATTATATATAATAGTAAAATATTATAAATATATATATATATATATATATATATAGATATGTATATATATATATATAATATATATATATATCGTATTATACTGGAGCACTAGAATCATACCCTTAATCATTACAATTCTTATGATTCCTGTCATTTCTATTCAGCTATCACCCTTTCTAGCATAAAACTGTAACCGTGCTTTAAAAGGAATAATTTTCTCTCCATGCAATTCACTAGTGATTCACCGCACATCATCTTGCATCAACTATTTTCGCTTTCTTTTCATTCTCCACCATTTGAGGTTGATCGAGTCCCAGAGCTCCCGCTGCAAGGCTGTCTGCTACGGTTCAAAACATCTTCAGGGTCGACAGAGGAAGCAAACACCCAACAGGCTGGGACTCTGTTACATGATGAAGTGATTCATTTTAGGGATGCCCAAACAATGAACCTGCATCTGTCATTTAAAAGGTTTGAAGATGTCCTCCTGTTAGTAGGTTTAAAGGGTTTAAAAAGATATGAGCCATATAAATCCAAAATAGGATTAATGAAAGTGGAAAATAGAGAATTGTAAGGCATTAAATCTGCTGTTTTTTATATAGCTCTTCCTATCTCTGGGACAATGTTCGAAACGGCATACTCTCCAAAAGATGTAAAATGTAAACTCATCTATTTTTTTTTTATTATTTTGTTGTTTGTAATTATGCTCATTAAAGCTACTGTACTTCGCAAATTACCTCTAAACAGTCAAATTGACCACTCTCAGAACTGTATATTTACAATATAGCAAGAAACAAGATTATGAAAGATAATCTACATTTAACTACATTTGAGTCTATAACCAAATACACCACATACAATTGTGTTTTTATATTTCAAATTATGTTAGCCACATACTGTATACTACTGTTTCAATTATTAAATTCGAGACTCCAGGCAGTGCAAAAATACAGTAATAGGAAGCCAATGAACATCAGATGCTTTTTTCAATGCAAAATAATGCATAATGGTCTCCTTTACTTCCAGTAAAGCCTGACATCCCGCAAGATGTATTTTAGAGCCTCTTGTCCAACAAACATCAATTTTTGCTCCATTAAAATCAATGCTACAGGTACAAATGTTTAAATATTCATGTAGATTACAACGAATCATATTCAATGGACAGACAGAGCTACACTATGGAAGCCTGTTTTTGACTTTGTGAGATTATTAGAAAACCATATTTGTAGGCTAAAAATAAAGGCTAAAAGCAATTAATAAATAATAAATGTATTATTATAAATACTATTTTAAATGCATACTAGAAATTTTAAGTATTTAAGAAAATAATAATGTTATTAAAATTCCATATCCAAAATAATGATATACTGTATGACTTAAAGGTGAAATTAGAGCCCATCTGTTCAGAAGTGTTTTCAATCACTGAGATGACTATCAGGTGTCATTGCCTGCCATATTTTATTTAAAGAACAGGGATCTATCAAAATTTGGTCATGTTTGTGGAAGTGATCATGGCGCAAACAAAGGAGATCTCTTTGAGGACCTCAGAAAAATAGTTGTTGTTGCTCATCAGGCTGGCAAAGGTTACAAATCCATTTCTAAAGAGTTTGGACTCCACAAATCCACATTCAGACAGATTGTGTACAAATGGAGGAAAATCAAGACCACTGTTACCCTCCCCAGGAATGGTCCACCAACAACGCTCACTTCAAAAGCAATACGTGCAATAGTCCAAGAGATTGCAAAGGACTTCAGGGTAACTTCTAAGCAGTGTTGGGCAGTAACTAGTTACTAGAAACTAGTTACAGTAATATTATTACTTTTTGCCGTAACTTGTGTAATTACTAATATGATTTCAGTAATGAAATTACAATTACTATCCATAAAACAGCTAGTTATACTTAGTTACTTTTGATGCCTCAACCCCCTACTGAAAACTATTTTAGATTTTAGAATTTTAGATTTAAAATCCAACAATCAAATAATTCCTAGATTTTTTTCATAATTTTCCCAACTGCAAGGTACCATAAGTCACCAGTGCAGCAAGCATATGGGATATGAAAAAGCTTGCTTTCAGCGGATGGAAATATTGCCATTACATTGATTTTGTCAGGAAAAAAGATGATCTGAACAGTGATGTTTAAGTTGTGGCATTATGGAAGTTGTGGCATTACTTTACTCTGGTGTTACATGGCCCACCCACATCCCTCCGATCCTGATATAATTTGTATAAAATCTTTCTAGAGAATGAAACATTTTCTTATGATAAAATACATCATGGAATAGAATCGTATATGGGTATAACAGAGAAATTATACTGTAGCTACAATTAGCTTCAAGCTGCACATGACAGTTAATGAGATTAATACAACATTTTTACTTAAACGTTACTATTAATCACCACTGAGTGTATGTAATAAATTCTGACTGCGATCCAGTGTGGATTTTGGTCAAATGATGAGGCAGAAATATATTGTTAGTAACATTTTAGAATAATTTTATGGGGAAGATATGCAACTTATGTGGGGCGTGAAAGAAAAGTAATGTAACTAGTAGTGTAACTAATTACTGTTGCCAGAAAGTAATAAGTAATAATATTACTTTTAAAAGGAGTAACTATGAGTAATATATTAAATGTTTTGAGTAACTAGCCCAACACTCCTTCTAAGCAACTAAATGCCGTTCTTACATTGGCTAATGTTAATGTTCATGAGTTCACCATCAGGAGAACACAGAACAAACATGGTGTGCATCGCAGAGCTGCAAGAAGAAAGCCACTGCTCTTCAAAAAGAAAATTGCTGCCCATGCTGCATCTTCAGTTTGCTAAAGATCATGTGGACAAACAAGAGGACTTTTGGAGAAAGGTTTAAAGGATTAATGAGACCAAAATAGAAATTTTGGGTTTAAATGATAAGCGTTATGTTTGGAGAAAGGAAACCACTGCATTCCAGCATAAGAACCTTATCCCATCTGTGAAACATGGTGGTGGTATTATCATGGTTTGAGCCTGTTTTGCTGCATCTGGGCCAGGACGACTTACCATCATTGATAGAACAATTAATTTTGAATTATACCAGCAGATTCTAAAGGAAAATGTTAGGACATCTGTCCGAGAACTGAATCTCAAGAGAAAGTGGGTCATGCAGCAATTCAACGACCCCAAGCACACAAGTCGTTCTACCAAAGATCGGTTGAAGAAGAACAAAGGTAATGTATGGAATGGCCAAGTCAAAGTCCAGACCTTAATCCAATGGAAATGTTGTGGAAGGACCTGAAGCAAACAGTTCATAGAAGAAAACCCACCAACATCACAGAGTTGAAGTGGTTCTGTAGTGAGGAGGAATGGGCTAAAACTCCTACAAGCCGCTGTGCAGGACTGATCAGCAGTTACAAGAAACGTTACCTGCAGTTATTGCTGCAAAAGGGGGTCACACCAAATATCGAAAGCAAAGATTCACATACTTTTGCCACTCACAAATATTTAACACCGAATAATTTCTCTCAATAAATAAATGACAAAGTATATAATTTATTTTTTGCAAACTGTTTAAAGTATTTATACTTTATACTAAAGTAATAGTAAGTGTAGTATGGTAGGGAGCTATTCTGAACATAAGGGCCTTTCGCACCGCAGGAACCTTTTCATAGTACCAGAACTAATTGTGGAACTACCCACTCATTGCCGTGTTCGCACTGCCGGAACTGGGAGCGGTTTTAGTACCGGACTGCCTTTTTCGAGAACCAAATTAGCTCCTACTCCGGAGCAGGGTCTAACCAGCACAACTGGTACTAATCGTGACGCAAGTAGACATGAGACATATTGATTGGCCAAACGCGTATGAAAACGCCCTCACCCGCCATGATTTAAAACGCCGTGTAAACATACGGCAAACATTGTGTCAACTTATTTCGCGAGTATGGAGAACAGCGATAGATAGATGGATGGATGCTGAAGTGCAGGCAGTTGTATCAAATGTAGCACTGCCAGTTGTCGTTGGAGATTCTTAGTCCTCCTTCCCGTTCTTTCAATCGCTTTACGCAGCCTATACGTCGACATTTCATGTTTATTATTGTGAAACCCGCAAGACAACAAAAACACAGCTCCGATCACAGTGTCCTTTATCCTCTTGTTGTTAACGTTGTTCTTTGTTTACGTTGTTGAACGCCGCGCACAAATGACGTCACTGTGTGTCGACCGTCTTACGTACACTGTCGGTGCGAATACAACCCTTTAAATAGTACTGGGAAATAGTTCGCGCAAAATCGTCCCAGTACTTTAGTACTGTACATTTAGTTCTGGAACTAAAGCGGTGCGAAAGGCCCTATAGCCTGTAATCTCAGGCTTGTTTTGTGCTTCTGATACAGTCCAGCCGGTGCTATGTGGCACTCAAACTAAAAATATCTGACCCTGAACTCCAGACCTCAGCGAGCCGCCAACTGTGTTCTTCTTGCCTCCCGCTATCCATCGAGCTTTGTTAAATGACAGATTAATCCTCCATCTGATTGAAGACATTATGGATTTACCACCTCTATTGACGTTCTACGACAAAAGAAGTTTGAAAAATGAAGTTTCTATAAATTCACTCTTTTCATTTTTTCTTTGCTGGATGGATGGATAGATCTGTGCTCAGCTGTGATATGTGGAGTATTTCTGTCAAAGTACCAGACCAATATATCCAGTGATCGCCCATTATATGAGCCTCTGCCTCTAGCCATCACCAAGATTGGAGCTGCCATCACATGCCATATCTATCTCCAACTTATCATCAACACACACACACACACGTTCAATGGTTCTTTCCCTCCAAATCAGGCTACCTTCTGCCTCAGACCAGTTCCAAGGCACCATAACATCACATCTGATGATCTAGAACAAATTCAAGTGAGCTTTAAAGACAACAAAAGTCATGAATGTTGGTCAATTACCATATGAGTCCATTAAATTAACTCTTTAGCACCAAATCAACATATTAGATTGATTTCTGAAGGATCATGCGACACGCATGGAAATTCAGCTTTGCATCACAGGAATAAATTACAATTTAAAATATATTCAAATAGAAAACAGTTATTTTAAATTGTAAAAACATTTCAGAATATTACTGTATTTTGTGATTAAATACATACAGCCCTGAGAGCATAAGAGATCCACCTATATAGACATGCATTTATAAATGAACTCTCTTTCAACCACTCGGTAAGATTGGGGAGTAGGATTGTGGATCCAATCATATGGATGCATCTCTAGAAAGCAATTCACACAAACCTTGATGCCCTTCTATCTATGAATGCTGCCTGACAACACACAAGCAAAGGAAGCAACCACTGGAAACGTGCAGCAAGAAAGATAAAGGTCTGGACAACATCCATTGAAAATCCAGGGTGAAACTGGGATTTTGTGGTTGTAAGTGGTTCAGTATATCAAACTGTGTGGCCCTTAATACCATCTGAGATCAATAGATCTGTAGAATCTCTGCTGGGTCTCAGAGGAGCTGTGAAAGAGCCGAATGAAAGGAAGCTGCAGGAGGGAATTCTGGGAGTTTTTATGATATTATCAAAATTGCTGCATAAAGGGCCAAAATGGGTTTCAAATGGAACAACTTGTGTAAGCTAACTGTCAGTATTATTTTAATATTATTTATGAAATGTTTTATTTACAACTTTGATACATAATATTTTACATAGATTGTTGAAATGTGTTTCATAAGGAAATACTATTTTAGACTTTACATGACATGTGGCCAAGTATGGTGACCCATACTCGGAATTAGTGCTCTGCATTTATCCCATCCCACACACACACACACAGCAGTGGGCAGCCATTTTTTGCTACGGCACCCGGGGAGCAGTTGGGGGTTCAATGCCTTGCTCAAGGGCACCTCAGTCGTGGTATCGAAGGTGGGAGAGAGCGCTGTACATTCACTCCCTCCAACTACCACCCCTGCCGGTACGAGACACGAACCCGTAACCTTTGGGTTACGAGACTGACTCTCTAACCATTAGGCCACGACTTCCCTAATGGGGAAGTTTATACTTCAAAATGTCACGTTTAATTAAATTGCTTGCTACTTGTAATTGTAGTGAAGTTCTGAGTAAAAATTATTGTAAATTATACACCATTCTTTCAGTGTAATCTTTAGTAATGTTTTAAATTAACTTATATTTGTACAATTTTGGATTTAATTTTATTTTTAGTTTTAATTTGTTGAGCTTTTGACATTTTAATTAGGTTTAGGTTAAAATATTTCTATATAGTGCAGGTTTAATTTATTTTTATTTAATTTTTAGTAATTTTAGTAACTTTATTTCGGTTAGTTGACACAGCAACATTTCCAATTTTCGTCAAATGTTTATATTATATTTTCAATTACCAGATGATTTTTTTTAACTATCAATAACATCATTGCAGCTAAATGTATCTCTTTATTACCATCCTGATGCAAATCTAAGTCATTATGTCAATAATCAATGTATACTGTTATTAACAAATCATTTTTAAAAAAAGTGTCTGAGCTTGACCAAAGCATATGGCAGCATTAGTCTAGCAGAGCGCTTCTCAATCCCCCATTTTAATGGTAGGCCAATGTTTTTTGTTTGTTGTTGTCTCATACTTTTAGATATGCTGTTATTTGTAAATTCTACTGCTTATGTTAACTTTTAATATATGGTTTTATCCTGATTAAAGCTTTAATTAAGTACGGCAACTGCATGCGCGTCCATGTTTAACGCTTCTCATAGCTATGTGAAAATAAGTGTATAATTGTAACAGTTCATTGAAGAAGCTGAGCTGAATTAGAGAGAGAGAGAGATGCAAAGCGTGTGCAGAGCAGGGGGACGCGAGGAACAGGATTGAGAACCGCTGCTTTAGAACATTGATTTTGAAACTTGTGAGTCCATTAGAATCGTTAGAAGACAGAATCGCGATTCTTATATGAATAGATTTTTACGTGCACCTCTAGTTTTCTCTTCCTCTTCTCTAAAGCAGCGCAGGCCTCGCCCCCTTTGCTGCCTTTTCCCGGGGGCTGGGTTTATCTGGGTTTGTGATGTCACGAACCCGGGAAGTAACTCGTTGTAGTCCCTACCAGTCATTTTTGTAGGCATTAAACTGCCAGAATTTTAAAAGACGATATCTCCATTTGCATTGAACTTTCAGCTTCATAACTTTGCAGATATTGTTTATGCTCAAACAGCAACATTACACACTAACTAATGTTAAAAAAGTGAAATTGCAATGAACCACCCCTTTAATGCCCTTTGAATGGAACATACACACTCATTTCGAACTGAAATCACGGCGGAATATCCGGTGATGTCCACTTCGTAGGGCACTTACGGTCGAATAGAACAAACGTCGTGCGTGATAAGAGATACATACGAAATACGCAGAGCAGGGGGCATACTGTTTAAAAAAAATCTTCTTAAGCACAAGTTTTTGAAAGCAAGTAAGCAAGCATTAACATTTTATTCAACTGGCAGATTCTGAGAGTACGGTTTTTGCCTTTCCAAAACCATGGCAACTGATGGAGACTCTGCGTATTTGGGCTCCTTTCTACACACCAGGTGACACAGGGAGGGTGTACCAACAATTAGAGCTCAAAAAGTGAGCACGACTGTAAGGCCATTTAATGGAGCTTTGTAGTGCGAGACAGAAGGCGGCTCATAGACATACAGAACAAAAATCACAGCTGTGGTGAAGTGCACATCTAATGGCCACTGGAGACTGCGTAGTGAAGGAGGATCTGTTACGGTAGTTCTTTTCCAGCAAAATTGTGCCTCAGCCTGAGGATTTGTGAATCCATGCTGAATGATGATACAGTTGACTATGATACTTCTTCACCTGCCCAAAAAACATGTTTACAAATCTCACTCCTTGTTCAGAGTACATATTTAACATCTAAAACAATTGAAATTTATTTTTATGCCATCATGAGCTGTCACAAGAAATATAGAACTGATTTTCACACAATATAAAACTCATTTTAGTATTATTTACACAGCATTTATTAATGTTCTGAATTAGCTTTTATTTTTACATTTCCAGTTTTCATTTTAATAGTAGTTAAAGATTTTGTAATTGTGTTATGTGCTTTTGTCATTTTTATGGATTTTTTTGGACTTAAACTTATTTCAGTTAGTTGCTTATATATACACATCCTTTTTTCACCCATTTTTATTTTATTTCAAGTTTTTGTGATTTTAGGACTTCACCTTAAACATATTTATTTCAGTTAGTTGCATAAAATTGTAAAGTTGTTAATAATTTTAGTTTTAGTTAACATTGGACACTGGACAGGGCAAATAAACTTACTAGATTATGACAAATATGCTTATTATCCACAATAACACAGATTGTCTACTTCAATATTGACCATTATCTTCTCTACTTTAGTACATCAGTTCAATTATGTCTTGCTTAAATCAGAAAAAAAGGAATCATGCTGTTAAATCTTACATTAGCAAAAATAAATCAGCTCCATACTGTAAGACGTTAATCAATAATGAAATTAGAATTATATGAACTATGGTTTCAGCAGTAAAAATGCAACTATGGCTCCCTCATGCTGAGCTATATGACAGATAAACAGACACAATTAGCTGTGGGTTTTAGCTCAGTCCATCTCCAGCGCTCTGTGTCGAGGAGTGTGAAGATTCTTTCCCGAGGCACTGCTACAGTCATATTAAAGGCCTTGTCAGTTCATCTGTCCATTCGATTGTGTCAGAGTACATAATGAAAGTCCCAGGAAGCCTTATAAATGGGCGGGAGGTGAGGATAAAGATGTTGCTTGGCTGACAGGCAGCACTAAAGCAGCTACTGTATCTTGATGAGCTGCTTCAGGCACAGGCAGTCTTTTGTGTCGCAGCATATATGGAGGAGTCTGCATCACTGTGCATAAGCTCAGGGAAAATAGCTCCCACGGCACAAGAAAAAATATTATTCTCAGAGGGTTCCGCGACAGAGGCGTCCGTACAGCCAGAGGCGTTTGTGGCCTCTAGCAGCCCATGAAAGAAAGCTTCTAAAACACATATATTATGGTGGCTCTTGATATCTGTGCTGTTTTGGTGTGACAGCAATTTTATAAACTGGATCTCTTCGATTTCTTTAATATTTCTATTTAGCTTTAATTTATTTTAATTTTAGTATATCAACTTGTGTGTGTGTGTTTAAGCTTTTCATCTAATATTTATATTTTGTTTCAAGTTTTACTCACAATTAAAATTAGCAATGTACCATTACACACACACACACACACACACACACACACGTCTGGTTTGCTATCCTTGTGGGGACTCTCCATAGGCGTAATGGTTTTTCTACTGTACAGATCATATATTCTATTGCCCTACACCAACCCTAGCCCTAAACCTACCCCTTACAGGCAACCTTCTGCATTTTTAGATTTTCAAAAAACTTAATTCTGTGTGATTTATTAGCTTGTTTACCCGTGGGGACCTCAATTTAGGTCCCCACCGTGACACGAGTCCCCAGGAGTCTGTGTGTATTCAGGTTTAAGTCACCACCAGAATAGGAAAACAGGTACACACACACACACAAGAAAATACTATTTTAGTCTACTTCAAACTTAATTGTGTTGCCATTTTTTGTGATTATTTATGAAAATTACCAACAATTAAACCAATTTGTGTGTGTGTTGAATTTGAATTATTTTTATATTAAAATACAAATCCACTTCAGCATCCTGTTTTCTACTGAATATTGCACAACCCTTGTATGTGGTTGGGTGCTAAAACAACATAGAGCGCATGCAAATAACCAGCACTATCAGTAGGCACTATTCATTCTTATTACATTACTCCTAGACTCTGTCATTAATACTCCAGAGGACAAAGACATCCATTCTGCATAGCCATGAGTATCATGAATATTTTAGCTAGCTTAGAGGTCACCTGCAAGTAAAAGACACCACTTACCATGATTTATGTTCAGCTATATTGAGGCTTCCCTCATCACTGAGCTCTTATGTCATGATAATCATGAGAAAAGTTTGCTATATGTTTACTATCCACGATCATGATGGAAAACCAGAGCGAATTACCCTTAACCTTTACGTAATGACTGTATTAGTGTTGTTGAACTGTTAAGTGGTGGGGAATTAAATGCTCCTGTTTCAACATACGAGATGGAAAACACATAACACAGTTAATCTGTTTAGTCTATAGTTAAGACATAACCAATGTTTTGTTGATTCATATTGAGGGAACCTCTCATGAATGCCTCTTTAAATGGGCAAACTGGATAGTCAGGACATTACAATGTTTAAACAAGTGAGAGCATTGCAGCAAAACTACAAAAATATCCAGTACCCCAACTTCAACTTGTAGCTGCTTCCACCACCAACCAACAGTACACAGAGTAGATGTTAAAGTAGAAAATAAAAAGGCTTCGTATGTTGCGTTTATGTCAATACTTAGTTTTACTGATGGTACTTTTACACTTGTCTCTACAGTTATCATTTCTCTGCAGAATATTCTGGAGATATTCATCAGCCATTTCTAAATGGTTGTGTTGTGTTAGCTGTCACGGAGCAACAGGTTGCATTTGTGGGTTATGGGGTTCAGGTAAAATCCATGCTGTATTAGCAAGGATTCCTGTATCCAAGAACTACAACTCTGATCTATAGTGACACGATTTGATTTGAGAACACAAAAGCCTCCTGGATTTTCTGTTTAGCTCTGACTTCACCTCCATTGTGCCAGTTTGCGCTTCATTAAAACAGCTAGTGCTGGGTAATTTTAGCAAGTCCTTTTAACTGTTCAAGGCACTTCATGAGTGAACATTTTTCCTCCTAGAGACTGGTCAGAATTATACAAATCAATACTGATTTGACCTTTATTCCTCTTTTAGATAGAAAGTTGAAACATGCATACTACACACGGTTATTTATAGTCTCTCTAAAGTACATTTGTTACACTGTTAAACTGAATGCAATATTTACTGTATATATGTAGGGCTCATAAGAGGAGTACATGCTCAACATAGTCTACTTTAGTCAACAAAATTTAGCCATATACTTTAGTCAACAAAATGGATAATTAAGGATAAATATCTGGTTGTACATCTGCATCGCTTTCTCTTGTATATTACATGTTGCCTTGCAGGTATGTGATATATCTACGGCATATCTTTATTAAGGCATCACATGATTCATGACATGATTTAAAGAACCCAACAAACACATTTTATGTAAAAGAGAAAAAAAAAAAAAATAAATATAATATATATATATATATATATATATATATATATATATTTCTTTTTTTGGGTCTAAGACGCCCATTTT
Source organism: Sinocyclocheilus anophthalmus (assembly GCA_018155175.1). Taxonomy (NCBI): domain Eukaryota; kingdom Metazoa; phylum Chordata; class Actinopteri; order Cypriniformes; family Cyprinidae; genus Sinocyclocheilus; species Sinocyclocheilus anophthalmus. The sequence goes on from JADLZN010003251.1 coordinate 32,332, forward strand.
CAAAAGCACTTACAACATTTTTTTTATCAACCTCAAGCTTTTGAATGACGCATTTCAAATTAATTTCAAAGGTGATCTAAACTATATATCAGAAGAGTCACTTTATTTACTGCCGTTCTTGGACAAGACACTTCACCTTTGACTCTGCATTCTTCACTAAAATTAAACCAAATGAGCAATGGATACTCCCTTGGGGAACAGGTGTTAAATTTTATGATTTCTTCACATAGAACCACAGCACAGCATGATAGTGTGATGAATGAAGTGCATAAATACTGATGCTATATTTATATCACATGTTTATAACCCACATGCCTATAAAACGGTCAATCACGCTAATTCAGCTCTATAGATCCTCCCGTTTTCAGTGCATGAATGTTCCAGGCCAGATGTTAAGACGTTAACCTCTGTCCTTGCTGGTGACCTTGAATGAAGGGGGGTTGTTGCTTTGTGATGTAAAGGGCAGGTGGTGTAATAAGATCTGCCCATGTTCCAGATCCATCATTCCTGCAATTCTGCCATACACAAGTCACAAAACTTAATCACATCTCACATCGAGAGGCCCCCCCTTTGTCAAGGCTGACCACCAGAGCATAAATCCCAGGCTCACGGGTCAATAATCCTGTCCTGGGATCTTCCATATACAGTAGGCCAGCTAGTGTTCCGAGTAAAACAAACCCATCAACGTGAAGAAATAATCCACAAGCTATGTGTCTTCCCATAGATAGTCATTTTGTAACCTGTTTTTATTAAGTAGTGTGTAAAAATAAATGTATTGTGATTGAGAGTTTGCTACAAGATGAAATAGAGCAGAATGGAAGATACTTTCACAAATTGACGATTTGGCAATTGGCAGTTGTTATTTAATAATATAGATATATATAATTCATTAATTTTTTATGTTTATTGAATTTATTTTATGTTTATATGATCTTTTTTCACTGGAATTTTAAAGTTTCAGTAGTATTGATGTGTGTTTGTCATTCTATGTCTGTATAGTTTTTATTCATTTTTATTTATTAGTTTTAGTTTTTATTATTTTAGTACTTTAAGTTAAAATAAACAAAAATTAGAAATTATGTCTTGCCAACTAGCTGAAAGAAAATAAGTTTAGTTTAGTTTAGTTTAGTTTAGTTTAAGTTCACTATAACAGCCCTGAAACGTTTTTTTTTTTTACATTTGCAGTAAAATTGTTCAGAGTTAGATAAATATTGTGGAAATAGTTTGTGTTTGTTTCACTACCATCTTGTACTGAGAACATGTGAGTCCTCTTTCAATGTGAGCACATCAATTAAATATCAATTTATCTTAAAAAAATAAAATATATCAATATTAATCAAAAAGAAGGAAACTCAAACTGCTACTCTGGGAGTTTGGTTTTCCAGCTTGAAACTCCAGATTTCTGAAGAGCAATCAGCAGAGAATTTCCTCCGAGTGAATCACTATTGAGTGACTATTACAAGTGTTGACTCTCCCTGCTAGTCACTTGAAAGATGTTATTTAAAGTGCATGCCTAGATTCCAAGCATGCTTAGATAGAACAGTGAATAACTGGATCACATGGCTCACGGCTTAGGATGTACAGAGAGCTCACATAAGAATTCACACACAAGTGAGTCGTTTGTTCAGGCACAGGTTTTTCCAAGTATCTTTTCTCTCAATTCTATTAAACACTACTGGGGGGCCCTTCTTAGATGAAAACAACACAAAAAGAGTTGTTCACAAGGAGTTTTCACATTTCTATTTCACTCAGAAATGCCTACTAAGCTTCACAAATCATCACAAAGAAACAGCAAGTAATGCACTGAGATAAACAACATTTTGAAGAAGACAAACTGAAAGAGTATTTTCTTGGAAAATGCACTCCAATAGTCAGTGTTTTACAGTATATACAACCAAAAATAAAACATTTACAGTGTACATTTAGATTTAAAATAGTTTTGTAACTCCAGAGTTATTAATTTTATTAAAATAAAAGACACAAAAGCACAAGAATGCTGAAAAAAGCTGTAAAAACAATTTTCTTTCATAAATTGCTAGTAAATGTCAAATAATTGCAAAGAATCGGTATGTAAAACATTGGAATTTTAAAGTAGAAAGGCTGAAATAATAAAAAAAAAAAAAACATTTATGTTTTTTTACTACAGTAAATGCAATATATCTCAACAATCTGCAGCATGCAGTAACAATATTTAGAAATCACACATACATGTCTAAATCTAAATCAAAGTCTAAGTTTGGTCAGTCTGCACCTTCTACATTGCTTGGATCATTCATAACTCACATGAGTTTACGAAACCTTTTTCCATCCAAAAAAACATTATATGGTGTTCGCTGACTGTCAAGTTCAGCTACAACTCTAGTGCCAGAAATTACATGTTAGAGATTATTTTTCCCAAAAAAAATTGGTATGAAAAAGAAGTACTGACATTTCTGCATGCCATTTTGTAATTAGCAGGTGTATCACATTTGTTGACGTGTTTATAGACAGACAATCTAAGCCATTGGTAACTGTGCTTTGAATAACTAAACTAACTAGTGAAAAGTGTGCATGCAGCACCATGCCAAAGCAATTAATACTGCATCTGTAAACCCTGACATCAGGCAGAATGTTCTCGGTTTAGGAGATTTTATAGGGACCAGGTGGATGTACTAATAAAGACTCAAGTGTCTTGGATCACACTGAGTAAGGTCTGTTCACTACAGATAAGTGTTATGAGACCATAAACCAATAATATTAGATCCCATAAAGAGGTTATTCTTTCACTCTTGCTCTCGCTCTCTGTGTCTATTTGTCTGTGTATATGTTTGCTAACTTTATATTACAATACTCTCATGCATCTCAGAAATGTTTGTTTTATAAATGATCAAATAAGTGTTCACAAAGGACCCAAAATGTCATTTCTCACTACATAGATCTGCCATATGCCTTGTGCTTTATATATATATTTTTACATTTTACCTTATTTGTATAGTTGTATTTTGTATTTAAATCTGTATTTATGTTATCTGTATGCACCCAAGGGTCTGAGAGTAACGCAAATTCAATTCTCTGTGTGTATGTGCTGTACATGTGGAAGAATTGACAATAAAGCAGACTTGAAACTTGAACTAGAGCACTGGCTTTCAGGCCCCACATGATTCTTTACATGTATGTGTAAAGTAGTATGTGACATATGAATTAGCTCCTTTATTTTTACACTTTCAATAATTACATTTCTTTTTCTGCATTGTCAACACTACTAAGTATACTAAAGAAGACATATTTAATTGCTTTAGTAAAGTTAGGCCATGTGTCCACCAAAGCATTTTTTCCCAAGGCAAGCATATTTTTTTCAATTGTTTTCAATGGAAGCACCACGTTTTTTTAAAATGCCAGGGGCGTGACGAGGCGCTGCATCAGCATCATTCTGAAGTCAGTCAGAATGATACTTCAGTTGCATTTGAAATCACATACAGTACTACTATATATAGTAGGCGAAAAAAAGTATGTACATTTTCAAATATGTAGTGAATTTAGTGTAAATCTTTTACATACTATTTAATTTGTATTTAATAATTTAACTTTAACAATCTCAGTTAAGGTGTGAACAGATTGAGTGTTGTTGTTAATTAAGACTATTTAAAATCAAAAGTTGAAATAAAATAAAATATACATATTAGATGAAAAACTTACTGAAAAAAACAACTCACTGAAAAAAAAAGTAATAGTTATACAATTACTAAACACTTAAGTAATAAGAAAAGCTTAAATAATATATAAATAAATGATAAACAGGGATATTACAAAACAAAAACGAACTAAAATGACAAAATGCAAAAACCCCCACTAAATATTCAAATAAAATAGAATAGACTCTTTCAACTCTAAAAGCTCTATTAGTAAAAGCAGTAACATTAAACAGATGCATATTCTGCTATAGAAAAACATTTCTGAGCTCGGAGTTATGTTGTGTTTGCTCATCTGTTCATATTGGAGAATGTAGCTTGTTATTGTAAGGTCTTTAAAAACAGCTATTGTTACACCACTTAAAAATGGAGTAGCATTAGTATTGATTGAAACATGCCTTTAATAAGCAATACTCCTCTCTCTAAACTGACTGAAGGAAAAATCAGAAGTGGAAGAAAGACTGAGGAATTGTGGGAGAGACACAGAATGTGATTGAAATGTAGTTGAGGAAGGCAGATGTGGAGACATAGCGAGACTGCGGGTAGCTGAATAACAGAAATGAATGTCTTGTTTACTACAAACTCAGCGTGAATGGAACCGTTTATCACCAGCTGAATGAAACGGGGAAGAGATGAAAAGCAGAAATGACAAAGAATGAGAAAACAATAGGGAACGAATAAGACGGGGGTTGATACAACCAGTGCCGAGCAGACATAAAAGAGGTAGCGGCAGTTTGAGACCAAACAAATGTGTAACAAAAACCTACTGAATAAGACGTAAACGTAAACGTCTGAGAAATATGATGTGCTTGTTTTCGAAAGACACCTGCAAAGATGCATTTTTTAAAGATACGTTTTAGCATAACACTGGAGTAAGCTTGCTTTGTTGTCTGAGATAAGAAATTAGACTGTGCTTGGATGCCCTGATGTTCATGAGGACGCGATGATGAAGGGTCGGGTCATGGTGGGGGCGTGCAGATTGCAGCATTGCTTTTATCTTTGACCCACGATGCGCATGTTTGCACAAAAACAGCCTTCGCTTGGCCATTAGATACTGATTAGACAGATAAATGTGTAGGATGACAGAGAAAGCGTGTCGGTGTGTTTCAATGAAGCCACTGAGCTTCCATTATTACACCCATAAATCCTGTTTCTGATCCGCACGGCAAACACACGCATGGAAACGCTCGACACACACCAACCCACATATCAGCGTTCCATCTATAGAGCACAGCTGTACGATAACTTCCAAATATGATGTGATACCTTACAGTGCATTATGACGATTGCTCCAAACATATGTGACTGCCCGTGAGTAATGTTTTTTAATATATAGCATTTGTACCCATGGCAATTGTGCCCATTCATCTTCCAAAACTTAGTTAGCGACGGGGAGACGTTTGAGTTTATAGCAAAAGTAATACTTCACCAGAAATGTATTTTGGAAAAAAAAGTCATATTGCTGGTGGATGAGCACTGTATCAACACGATTGTTAGAAAAAATTACCATAATAGCCATGTTCTGAAAATATAAAATAAATAAATAAATAAACATAAAAAATAAATAAATAAATAAATAATACAAATAACAAAACAAAAAAACGATTATGAAAAATAAGTGCACTCAATTGTATTGAATGAGCACTAGCAGTGGTTAATCTTAAATACACACACACACACACACACACACACACACGTACTTGCAGATATATAATATTAATGAATTAAATGGCTACTTAAGCATACTTTTAAAAAAGTTACACTTTTACCTTAAAGTACATTAAATTATTATGTTTCAATAATCTTTTCTCAAGCTTTAAAGTACACTATTTTTATGGCTAAGTAATTAAACCAAAGTCCCTTTCAAGGAAAGTCTGTTCACTTGGTGGCCATATTTGCAACGCCTCCGGGCATCTCAAACTAGACCAAGTCCTATCTAAATGAATGGTGGAATCCTGAAATCTCAAAAACTGCTCACTGCACTCGTGATTAAATTACACATTTTAAATCAGCAGCAAAATCTGAAATGAACTGCCCCATGAATGTTGTTTCTTATGCTCAAATAGCGTTTAAAAAGCTTATTTTTCAGGCTAGACCAGCCAATGCACATGCGTAGTTCCAACACGCTTATGACTGCGCAATGTGCGCAAGCTCTTATTTAGTGGTCGACCGATATGGGTTTTTGACAGCCGATGCCGATATCTTAGAAAGCAGGGTGGCCGATATAAAGCCGATATCATTTTATTTAATTAAGAAAACTTTAATTTGAAATCATTTGAAAATGGATTTAAAATAATTGTGTAAAATAAACATACGTTAGAAGACAAAGCATTTTAAACAAATAAATAAATATTTAATAAAAATCTAATTAAAAAGGAAGTAAACACTGTAAGCAACAGGGCACTCAGCAAATGAGAAACTATTATAATGTTTGCCTTTCTATTACTAATAATATTAAAGCAATCGTTATAATACTTTTTAAAATACATTTTAATTCCTTTGTTTAACAGTTCTATCTGATTATTAGATAGACTTCTATCCATATTAGACATAACTGAACGACGACAGCGAACAAGATGGAGAATGTGAGCGGTGTCCTCTCAGGCGCTGCCGTTGTCAGCACCGTCAAAATAAAAGTCAGCCGCGCCGTCAAAATGAAAGTCCCGCCTCGAACACATCGGCCAAACAGAAAAACTTATCGACCAATGCCGATATTTGAAAAATGCCAAATATCGGCCGATATATCAGTCGACCACTACTCTAGCCTCCAGTTTCTATGGGAACCGGAGCTTCTAATGGCCGCTGCAGTGATGCAATGACTTTACCAATCAACGATTGGCTCTTTCATTTAGAAGGCGGGACTATCCCGCCATATTGCATGTTGCGGTTTCTCCCATTCACAAGTATAGGAGTGAACCGTCTTTGTATTTCTGTAGTCTTTGATAGAAAAGCACATGCTAAATTTTAACTGTAATGTGTTATTAGAAATTGTGCGTACTAAATTGTGAATTCATTACAAATATGCAATTACAAAAATATTTAAATACATGACATTTTTGTTTAACATAAATGCTTGTTAGTACATTCAGCACTACATTTTAACCACATTTTAAAGAAAATAGAATTATGAGTATATTTTTTAACATAAAAAATTATTATAATTTTACATAGACTTAAGTCCTACTTAAGTGGGTCAAAAAGCACTGTAAAATTCAGCTAATTGCATTTAATATAAATATATTTAAACTATAATAAATGTTCACTAATTTGCAGTTAACATGCAATTAGGTGTCTGAAAACATTACATTCAGTTTTAATTATAGTAGTCACAGTTAGATGCTAACAGCTTCTCATCAGAGCTGAAGGTGTGTCCTAACAGTTAGTATACTGAGAAATTGAGAAGACATTTAGAAAACAGTCAGTTTAAATATTGACAAGCAAATTATGTTGCCAACAGAAAACAGAGCTTTAGTACCACAGTATATCAGTCTTAAACAATAGAGTGAGAGAAGAGATTAAAAGTATTTCATAGTAAGTGCTGTTGAGAGATTTAAGAGCTCCTGGGCAACATGCAGGTTAATGGGCGACTCAGCTGCTGCCAGGTGGGAGGAGGAAGAAACTAGTACAGAATAATAAGAAATGTCTCTCTCTCCCACACTCCAACTACCCTTAAAACATGACAGTCGATGCTGAAGATGAGTATCTTAACAGAAGTACTATGGTACCGCTGAGTAAGGTTATCACATGGTAAAACCACCGTATTTTGATATATACAATACCATTCAAAAATTTGGAGTCTGTAACATTAAAACAATTATAATTTTACTCAGCAAACACTCATGAAATGATCAATATTGACAGTAATGATGTTAAAATTCAGCTTTGCATCAAGAGAATAAATTACATTTTAAAATATATTAAAACAGAAACAAGTTATTTTAAACTGTAATATTTCACAATATTACAGAAATAAAAATGTTACTTTTTTTTCTAGATTTTTGATTGACTAACTGTAGCCAGGGTGAACGTAAGAGACAGCAATGTACTATGGTACTGCTTGACTACCATACTCATAAAAATGACACTTTAGGATACATACATACAAAATAAACAAATAAATAAATACTTCAAAGAAAATTGATCTTTTTAAAATGAGTTAATTTTGAATATCGTGTAAATTAAATTTGACATATTAATATTATTTCAGCTACTTCATCAGCATTTGATCACTTTAGTTAATATAGAATATTGTGTAAATTAAATTTTCAGCAATTTCATCTAATTTGATTAAATTTGAATAAAACTACATACATTTAATTTATTAATGTATTGTGAGTTGAAAAACCCATATTGATTATACACCATTATCATACACGGTATATTTTACCATGGTATATTTTTATGGTAATATATTTTTTCAGAACGACTCATAAATTCTAAGAGGAACTTAATTTGATCAAGGTTACAAACCAGACAAATTGTGATGTGATTCGTGTGATGTTTGCATGGAAACTTTTTCAGTAATAATGTGCTAATGAGCATAGAGTGGGCTGGCCGTCAGAGATAGCCTTGTTCGTGGGCCTTTTGATTCACCCTTTGTTTTGCCATCCCTCTCTACCATGCTCCGTCAGCACATGTGTTGGACTTTTCTCTAATTAAAACATGACCGTTAGAGGAATGCTAGAGCTTGTTTACCCTTATTGAAATAAGCAGCTCTGCCTCCCAGTGGAGTGCACAATTAGCCGAAGCCCAGCCAATTAGGAGCTAGAGCTAATGCTCGTGGCATTCAGCACAGTGAGTGGCCATCCGATTAGAGTTAACAAACAGACAGAGATAGTACTTTAGCACCATAGAGTCCTATTTGTGTCAAATTTCAAACTGTGTTTAGATGCATGCTAATATCAAAGGGGTCAAAGTTTGCCTGGTTAGCACAGTAACTCTTTTGCCTCTAATGGTAGATGGCGAAACTACACCAAAAAAACAAATTTCTCTTTGATGACTATTCAAATACCATGTTTTGCCAGTCCAATATCAAAAGTCCCTCATTATAAACCTTCTACTTGATACTGATATATATCAAAACAGTTTTTGAATGCATATGAGCTCTACGTCCTAGTGAAATAAAATGAAATAAAATAGTCGTGGCTTTGCACTCAAAACAACACAAGGCATGAAAGCATTATATCAAAGCATAAATGAGCTACTTGGGCTTTTACGGTTCAAATGTGGAAACGGCAAGAAAAATGTGTTTGTTTTCATTGTAAGATGTGCATGTTATATGAGACGAGTTCATAAGACTCACACTGCTTTATCAATGCTGACAAAGTGTAGCTGCTGCTTTCATGATAACAGCTACATTTTCAAGGATTGAGCTTGAAAAACTAATAAAGAGAACTTGTCACTGAAAGAAATCAGTAATGTCTTTTATGCTAATAGAGTAAAAGGGAAGGGTAAAATAATATGGACAAAACAGTAATGTATACAAGAGCACAAAGCGGAGCCTGAATAGACTGACCACACCAAACCTTTATGTGTGAGTGGTAATACTGATTAATAATCACACACAAAGCACAAATGAAAAACAAGCTAGCATTTATTTGAGGAATATTTAAAGAACAACAAAATTTGAAGCTCTAAATTTATTTACAAAACAGTTAATTAATTAAAATAGCTGAAAAAAGCCCACCCAAAATATTGTGAGCGTTAGTAGTAGTAGTAGTAGTAACAATAATAATAATAATAATAATACTATATATTATGACAGTATTGTTTATTATTTATTTACAACCCATTATTCACTGTCACAATTAGGGATGCACGACCACATTTTTCAGAAATGATCGATCCAATACCAAAAATTCTAAGTAGACGGCGATACGATCCGATAGGAACACTAGGCTGTTGTTTTTTTTATCATGTAAGAATTTTCTACACCTCGGTGTTAACATGATATCCCTGTGTGTTGTAACAAAACACAATTAACGCAAATCTAGACAACCCTTTTAAAAGAAAAATAAACAATTGAAAAAACTATATAATCATAAAATCTATGACAACAATATGAAACTCATGGTGCACAGTAATTTTATAAAATTAAACCCATTTAGTGACATAATCATTTCAGTAGTGGTGAAAAAATATAAGTGCATAAGTGTAGGACTAAGTCTGGTAAAATGTTACACATAATTGCTCTTTGTATTGTTGTAAAATACATTCATGAACAAACTATATATTATTATATATATATATATATAGTATATATGTGTGTGTGTGTGTGTACACACACACACACACACACATAAACCCACACTATACCAATTAATCTGCCCCTCTTAGGCTCTTTCAAATATTACCTTTCAGGCAGTGTGTCATGTAGCTGTATGTGAACATAAACTATTTGCAAAGTTGTGAAGCCGACAGTGCACAATAAATAGTTATGTCTTCAAAAAAAGGTCGATCGCAATCGCCTAACCGCGTCGTTAAGGATTGCATCTTATTCTGTTCGCCTCTATAGTCACGAAAACACATTGGTAGAATGTTTGCCCAATATTCTACACTGCTCGACCATAATCTTGCCGCCCAACAAAAAAGCTAAAATTTCCGGGGGGTTAACAGAGCACGATGAGGACACGATCATACGCTGTGCGAATAAATTTGTGTTATCACATTTTGATAACTGTCACCACTCAAACTTGTTAACACTGACACTACCACTGAGAAACGGCCTGCTCCTGCGACGAGCACCTAATTCATGATGCCAACCTCTATGGCCTGGACCACTCACAAAGTACTGCGCATCTGACCCCTTCACAGCCCGTCAGGGGCACGAAAGCGGGGTGTAGCGAGACTGATTATTGAACTGCTTCGCAAAGCTTTTACGAACATTTAGAAATAGGTAAAATTAATCTATTTTTTAGTGTGAAAACGAACGTTTTTGAATTTGCTTGATGTAAAATGTTTTAGGAGACCTATAAAACTATTAGATTAGCAACTTAAACATGGCTATAATAGGGGCCTTTAAAATACCATTCTTTAAATGCTACACACTACTGGAGGCAGCAACATATGATAGATAGCCGACCGAACAAGAAGGCCTATTGCTATATGTCATGGTGCAAATAATTTGTAATCATACGAAGGTCATACAGGGTGAAGCGCTTACGGCTCCTGATGCGCAGCAATGATGCGCTTGAAGCAACACGGAGTCCACACGTCGCCCGATAGGGAAATGTCAAAGCAAAATAAGTGAGCGATTATTAATGATCTTGTATTACATCTGTGCACTAGTTGAGCATTTTCTGTTAACAGTTTATAATCTCAGTTAGGTGCACTCTTGGAAGAGAGTTCCGTCTTGACTGTCGAAACCGTAAGCGACACGCAGTTTGCATGCGAATGGAGGAGACCAGACAGCCGCAGAGGAGCAAAGGTTTACGAAATTGGGCCGTACAATATCCTCACATTAAACTACAGAACAGACTTCAGAACTATCTTCGGAATATAGTTGCCCGAAAACTGTATGGGGCATGACTAATGTTTTTGTGCTTTTGTGAGGCTTTCCAAATAAAAAAGGGGATAGGAATACCGCGGGCGGGGGGCCCACCCCCACAATATGGATTTGCATCGGTATGTCTACCGAGTCCAGAGCACGAACGAAACATGCATATCGCGCCGAGACCCGATACCGGAGTAAGTCAGATTCGGTGATATCCCTAGTCACCAATTTCTTTGGCGCTTTCTCAGCAATACAGACATTGGCACTTATTTACAATTGATTCATTTTTTTTTTTTTTTTTTTCTTCTTTTTTTTTCCTTTTTTGTAAAACAACAAAACAACAACAATATGGTTATTAATTATAAAAAATTAACATGATAAATTAGACCCTGTGTCTTCTGCTATTCGAATTATTGTAAAAGTTAGCCTGATGATACCTGATAAGCTATATCGCATATGTAAAGCTTTGTGTTATGGAAAACATTCTGGTATTGATTGGAAGTCATGATGCCTCTTGTTTTTTTTTTTTACACTTTCAGACAGTGATTTTAACTTGACTTGTGAAGCCTGTGGAAAGGGGGATCACGAAATAGCACGTGTCAGTGTTCAGAGGTACAAGGGTAACCGCTTCTATCTGTGGGATGGTTACTAGAGTCGGCTCACTCAAACAACCCTCCATCTGCCTGTTATAAACAGAGAGCTGAGGTTAACACTAATTACAAGGTGAAGACATTAAATGAGGGGGGGGGGGGAGTGGGGGCCCCAATGCGTTACTGGCAGGAAATATAATGGATAGCAGAAGTAAGACACTGGGAGACTGCAATTACTGAATGCCTTCTTGCAACCGAGAGTTATTATTTAGTTATCACCTCAGTCCTTTAGCGTCATGGGAAGCACAATTTTTCATTCTTCAGAATAAATTTCCACAAATGAAATTAATAATGTCTAATACTCACTGACAAATTGTGAAGTATTCTATCATCAAAAGCAACCAAACCAAAGTTATCCAAATCATGTATGGACACTTTCCATGAGTCGAAGCATAACACATGGAGTATTTTTTTTTTTTTTACACTATTTGACTTACTTATATCAGACAAAGCGGACATATAAGACTTTTAGAAGTACAAACAATTTATGAAAATAAATTATATTCTTTAAAAAACATGCGAAAAAATGCATCACAATTTTCACTAAAAATATTAAGCAGCAAAACCATTTTCAACACTGATACTTAATGTTTCTTGAGCACCAAAGCAGCATATCAGAATGATTTCTGAAGGATCATACAGTATGTGATTGACTGTATCTGACTATAGGTGCTTGACTAGTGCTGTAACATTACTCTCGATAATAGCAGCTGAACTTTTCTTTGCAACTGAAAGATGACTTCAAAAACTTTCATAATATCTGAGAATATGCTATTAAAGAATGGCAGATACATCATAAGGTCTGACTTTAGTTAGATTTCCCAAAGTGCACAGGAAGATGCATGACTCCATGAATGATATGAAACTCAGAATTGCTGAAATACTTTTTTTGTTGAATGATTAAACTGCTCTAAAAGTGTCTCTCCACGGGATGAGAACTTTTCCCTAAATGTCAAAGCTATAAGAAAGAGCATGTGATACCATATTGCACAAAATATATGTTAATATAATAAGTGGTTATTGCAATTTTCTTCATCTTCTATTTCTGTACATTTGGTACATTACTGTTATTCTGTTGTATGCATTGTCTCGTTTGCATATTTTACATTGAATATATAAAACAAAGCATAAACTAAAGCTAAATGTCAGTTTATTTCCATGCCTTTGTGCCCTAAAAATGTCTTAGTTCATATAATTGCACGGTTGATACAGGAGAACAATTGTGGCTTATGTCATTGTGTGTGCGCATGCAATGGAGGAGAGCATCCATGTCATTTATCAAACCAGTCTGGGCTGGAGCTGATGAATTGAACATCACATCCAGCTGGACACTTTCATTTCACAAAGAACAGCTCTTTTGCCAGCCAGTGTGACAGACATCCCAGAGTAAGACTCGACTGAGCTCACAGCGGGCAGATCACAGGCCACATATGGCAGAAAGCAGCATGTAAGACATCAGCGTGCCTTTGAGACCATTAATCGCTTTAGTATTAATTGGAAAATTGGGATTTAGTGTTAATTGACTGGCACTGGAAAAATATAGGACTATAAAAGAGCACTGTGGCTCAGAACTGTGTGTGATGACAGAAACACTGGCCTGCCACGGCACAATACAGCATAACGGTGACAACACATTTGCCAGCGGCCCTGGTTCCGGAAGTGTTTTTCCCATTCATTTTCTCCACAGTGGCTTTAAAAACATTCTTCAGTGAAGATTTAAGCCACAAACTAAACCAACCAGAGTTGCAAACCAACCAAATCACAACGTTGCGACCTTTAGTTGGAAGATGAAACATAAAATAAAATTGGACCGTAGACATGAATGAATAAAACACTGCAAACTAATAATCAAAATTACCGATTTGGAAAACTGCCATATTAAACAATTATATTATAAAATTAAGATAGATATCAATTCATATATAATCTAATATTAGGAAATTGGCATACCCCCCCAGTATACATACAGTATACATAATACGCATATATCTAATATATATATATACACCTATATATCATATTACACACACACACAAATATATGTGTTTGTGCTGTGTGTGGTGTGTGTTTTATTTTATGTATATAATAATAATTAGCAGGATTCAGGGACCCATGGCGAATACACGCGGAGTTATTTTGCAAATTCAGTGTTTATTTGGATCAGTTGTTAATTTCATGGGACATGGACCCTTCTATGATTGGGGATTTCTTATAAGTTCATAGGGAAGGTAGTTATCAACTGGGTACCCATATGGGCATTTGAACACAATGACTCTGTGCTTCTACGGAAGCTTATGTCCAATTATGCGTAAGAGAAGAGCGCAAACATAAGTTGATTATAATTCTTTGGATAACGGAATGGCTTTTTACTTTTGATATCGCTGCGGCGGCAAATGATATCAAAGACAAATGTTAATCTAAGCTTAATAAAAAAATCTCCGTCCAATAAGCCAAATTGAGACTGTTTTGTGATTACACTAAACGGTCATTTCTACATCTGTTTGCATGTCTTCCAATTCAAACGATATTAGAGGATTCGCATGATGTGCAAATGTGGTAATTATTACGAAGTACATGTTTTACTTCTGACTGCTGCAAAGGCACGCGTTAAAAGCGCGAGGTGGTCACAGTGGGCTTGAAAGACTGGATTATCCTGATGAGCAAATCGCTACAATCAGGCAACATATTGTCAGGGCGGCTCCGATAATGGACAGTCCAAACAAACATGTGCTGTATGCAAACTGAGCAACAGGCTACTTCGGCAAAAAATGGTGGCGCTGCGTATATCATTTCCTTTTTGATCTCTGGCTAATTAGCACGATAGTAGGAGGGCAGTTCAGTGTGGATATTCTGTATGGGTGTTACACATTTCCTCTTTCACACTACAGTTCTAATAACATACAACAGTATAGCATGTTTTAATAAAGAGCACTGCAGCAAAATGAATCCACACCCACGCACATCCAATCACAACTCACACTCACAATCACACTCAACATCACACTAACATACACAAACACACACAACCACCAATAAAGTTTTACTTAAAGTGGAGATAAATGCAGCAAGCATTAGGGGAATCTCACAAAATAATAATAATGTCACTGCAAATTACAAGCAAATATAAGCAATTCTGTGTCATAAAGACAATCAGGCCTATTTCTCGAACCTTAACATGTTTACATGTGACATTCTTTTAAGATCATTAAGTACATGTCCTACTAATTAGAAGTAACCTTTACTGTGTCCGGACAATTTTATTTTTTAATCTCCCAAGTAATTAAAAGGGTGACACACAAGGGGATCTCATTTTTCAATTAAAAAGCTTTTGCTTGAATTTTAATAATACTTATATATATCATATATATATATATTAGTATAGATAGATATAATATATACGTATACATATAATCTATGAATTCGTTAATTAAAAATCGGACAACTACTACACTTATGTATAAATTCCTCAAACTCTGTACTCGTTGTAATGAAAATAGAAAACACAAAAAACGTTTCTAAAAGTATTTAACCCTATAATATACCTAAAAACCTTTACGTTTAATCTTGTCTATAATTAGTAATTTCGAAATCATGGAATAATATTTTGGAGTGCCATATCCAAAACAATTGTAACAATGCACTTTACAAAAAGCTTGCATTTAACTACAGCAGCAAATATAGTTTAATAATCTCAAACGTTTAATAGTATCATCTTGCTGTTCGCTCGTTCTCACAGCCACTCGATATTAGAGTAACTGATATTGATTAATAATCCTGGTTGTTTCCTCTTTGTTCACAGTCCCCCTACCCTATCCTCCTTCCTCATCAATACAACCCCACCCATCACTTCTGATCAGCCTCCCTCAACAAACCATAATGATATATATCATACACCATGACATACTAAGCCCCCACAACATATTGGTGTCTTGCACTCAGCACACCTTAAGGCGGGGGACGCTTCAAATCCATTCGAACAGTGGAACCGACAGTAACCGCCATCCACAAAGGACAAATAATGCCTTCATCATCACCATTACATAATAGCATTGTATATGAAAGATTGCATGACTTATGTTGGATAATCTAGTGTTGGTGACTCTAAACCAAACTCTAACTAAAATTTTTTGACAGGTGATAGGTTAGATGCTCCTCAACTTTGCCGCCATCCTTGCCTGTGTCCAGGTGGTTGTAGGCGGTCTTCTGTTGTTATG
Source organism: Sinocyclocheilus anophthalmus (assembly GCA_018155175.1). Classification (NCBI taxonomy): domain Eukaryota; kingdom Metazoa; phylum Chordata; class Actinopteri; order Cypriniformes; family Cyprinidae; genus Sinocyclocheilus; species Sinocyclocheilus anophthalmus. The sequence continues at coordinate 48,356 of JADLZN010003251.1, forward strand.
GCAAGTACTAAGGGGTTCTGAGGGGCTTGTCCACAGTAAAAGAAGCCACAAAAAAAATATATTATTCGTGCTCTCAATCTGGGCCAAGTGATTCATTCAATTGAGTTGACGTTATTTATTTATTTAACAATAATCTCACAGAAATTTTGTGAGGTTAAATTGTACATTGCGCTTCTGTGTATTCTCTACATGTCTCTTCTTGCCTTTTCTGTCCTCATAAAGAACCTCCTTCGATACTTGTCCAGTTCGGGAAAATGATGGCATGAGCAGCTGGCGGGTGAAAGTGCTATTTAACACACACATAAACTCTTATCTCCTAAAACCTGCTAGGCCTTCATGTTTGAACCTACTTTTTAAAGACATAACAGGAGAAGTAATCCAAAGTAAAAGGACATAAATCAAAAGAGATCAGAAGTTATGCAGTGCGTCTTGTGTATTACTTTTACCTTTTAAATAAACACAATAAAAAGACAAACCTCTTTTCATAATTTCCCACGAATTCCCACCAAAAGAAATAAAAGAGATTTTTTGAGAAGGCAATTAAGTATCAAAAAACAAGATATATAAGTAAAAGAAACAAACAAAACTAAAATACAATAAATAATATACAAACCAATAAATAAATAATATATAACGATCATATTCATACCTACACCTTACATATACCTAATCGTACATACATCAATATATGAAATAAATACATACAAAATACATAACTAAATAAATAAGGTGGTTGCAATGCTAATGATCGGCTCAAACTACATGGGGCTGGTCAACGTTATCTCAGTAGATGTGATTAGTTGTAGTTTTAACCACTCAGTCGAATAATATGAAAATTACAAATCCAGGTTTAAGCTCCTAACATATTTAAAGAAACCAGTGCATTTTCTAAAATTTCTCAACACAGAAAAAGAACACAGCTTTAAGATTTCTGCACATGCAGACACAAGAACCAGCCCAGTTTAAGATGTTCCGGTTGACAATCACAACCGCCATCTTTCACAGAAACTGATGCATTAGGGACAGCATCTGTTGACAGCCCTCAGATGTCTTGCACACTGAGATGTGATGTTTTTATACAGTTATGACGAAGATACTTCTCTATGACACATTAAAGACCATGCAAAGAGGTTCAGCGTCCAGGTGGTCTTTGCAACAGCGATGCTAAGTTGACGGTACAACCAAAATTAATCTCTTACCCCAATTTAAACAATGTCACTACATTTAATCACCCCCATGTGATCACGAGTTCGTCTTTCTGTCTCCATATGCGCAAGAAATTAAGGTTTTTAAGGAAAACATTCCAGGATTTTTCTCCATATAGTGGACTTCAATGGTGGTCAACGGGTTTTTCGAAGGTTATAACAGTGCACTTTCAATTTGTCCAGCTTCAAATGGCTCTACATGATCCCAGCCGACGAATAAGGGTCTTATCTAGCGATACGATCAGTAATTTCTTAAACAATAACAATATATATACTTTTCAACCAAAAATCTAAAGCATTTATTAATCTCTGTTAATGTTAATTTCAACAGTGTTAAATAATGGACCCTTATTGTAAAGCGTTACCAACACATATATATGTGGTCATGATAACTTTGGATAATCCAACGAATGAAAAGCGCTTCATCTAATTTTTATTTTACCAAACCAAAAGATAATGTGAGACTTATTTGTTATGAATTATGTAACACTTGAATTTAAAGGTCATATATAATTTGGTATAAATTGTATACCAGAACTATACAATCATATCATCCAGCCTGGGTTCAGACAGTGCCCTTAGTCAGGTTATTATAGTTCTGTAAAACATTAATTTGTTCATGTGTGTTAAATTACATTCATGCAATGTACAGCCCATTCCCAGCAGCTACATGTAATTCCCAATATTCCAAGTGCTGGATATCCCAGAGAGATACAATATGAAATGAATTCAAATAGTAAGGGGGTGTCCAATAACTCACTGCCCAACCCTAAGACTTTACCAGTGGCCAGCTATATATAGGTAGTAAAACCAAATGGTAGACTCCAGCATTAAAGAGGCTCAACTGAATGCAGACTGATTTGAAAAAGCATGAGAAAAATGATTCATCTGTTCATTTAGAGACTTAAAGCAAGTGAGCCAGTAAAAGTGCTGTGCTCTGAAACAAGATTTTTCTTAATCTGCATTCCTGTCTTGTTCCAAACAAACAAACATAAATAAATAATAGCTTTTGTCTAAGTAAATATAGCATCTACTTTAATTCAAGTCTGCATTATAAGGTTAAACCTCTCATTTCATAGTACAGTTTAACTGGTCTCCTTTCATCCAAAACGTTCACTGCATTGAGGGAAATAAGTGATGAGCTCTCCACTGTGAACATAAAGCAACTATTATAGATTCTCACAAGGTCTTTTTAAACCAGTAATCCAAGGTGACACACTATCACCCCACCTTCACAGTAGGAGTTTTATGAACCTTTAAACTGAGAGAAACTGCAGTGATATTTCTGTAGGATTGCGACATGACATCTGCCCTCTATCTCACCTAAACAGAGCAACAGAAGAGAGGCCATGAGGCTTGATGGACACAAGAAGACACGGAGATGTTGGAGTACAATTGCTTATCACTCTCTCCCATTTGCGCTCTCTCTTTTTCAGTCCCTCTTTATCTTTCTCTCCCATCCACTACCACAGCTGCCATTTCTGAGCACATGCTCATTTATTACAGGTCACTGGCGCACAAGGAAGAGTTTAAGGGGACAAAGTGACCAGTGTTTCCAACCTGCACAGCAGCACGCTAATTCACAATAAACTGCAAAAAAAAAAGAGTTTTTAAATTAAAAAAAGATGATCTGCTCTTTTCTGTTAAACCAGCATTTCTCAACTGGTGAGTCGCAACCCAAAAATGGCAACAGCAGAGAAAAAAGACAAACAAAAAAACAATGCTGAATACAAATAACAAAATGCAAGTAACCATATAACCATGCATAGTTTTTGATAAAAATGCTCATCAACATTAAAAAGGGAGGAAGAAATGCTTTCCGTATCATTGCATGCTGACAAGGTCATTAAAAATTAGTACACAGAATAAAAATATATAGTATTTTGTCACAAATTCATCAGTCATTTTGTAGAAGCTAGTCAAATTAAGTAGACGCCAACACAAAAAAGTCGCATGACAACTTCAATTAAAACCATCTTTAAGAAACCACCAGTAAAATTATGAATAATTTTAAATTGTGTAAAAATAATCGAATTGTACAATTTTCACCTATTGCAAGCATAACCAACATTTAACATCGGAGTCTATAGAGTTGCATTTGTCTTACATTTGAATTTCTAGATCAACGAAAACTCAAGGCTTAAGACATACCAAAAAAATATAAAAAATCATAGCAGAAGTTAAGTTCTTCAGGCAAATGTTCTTCTCTAAGAAGGGAGGGGCTTACTCTGAAATTCCAGGTTTCAAACTCAAAAAGAACATTCTGAATATTGTAAAATTAACTGCTAGTTGCTAGGCAACCACACATCCCATCTATCCCATAATTACACCAAATATAATTAGCCACAGATCCTTCATGCACGCAAAGTCTAGTAAGTGTTTTCAGTTATTGTTATAGCTGTTCAAAATGTGGAGGAAGAATAATAATAAAAGGCCAGAGCAACAGCAAACATAAAAGACAAGGAGGTTGTGCTACATCAGAAATAACCTACAGAAATCCAGGCTAAAACTTGAGCTGTCTTTAGATGCAGTTTGTTGCTTCAGTTTCAGATGTTGTATGCCTGTATAAATGATCACATTAGTATGGGAAGTAACGGATCACAGCTGACGAAGAGGCACCGAGCCAAACAGTTCTGAGAGGATGGAGAAAGACTGAGAGACAGTGAGGAGACATTGAGGATGAAGGAGGGGGACGATGTCTTAGAGACAAATGGACAGAAGCCATGCCACAACCACAGAAAGAGACCAGCAGGCGTTTCTTTTCAGAGAAGAATGTCAAGTGGTGGAAAAAACAAACCCTTAAGCTAGTGAAAAGGAGAATTATTTTGGCTACTCTGAAGTTCCCTGAAAAAAGGGCAATCCCATAGATTATAATTAGCTTTATTGGTTTACTCCACACCAAAGAACTGACACGTCCATGATTCAGACGTTTGAGGAAGAAAAAAAGCTGTTTGGTAACTCTTCTGAAGAAAAAAAATAGATAATGTAAAATTCAAATACATGACAATTCATATTTTTAACTCTGCGGGCGATTCTCACGATTGTGAGTCCAGGTCACAATTAAACCCTAAAATCAAAAGTAAATAACAAAATAAAGTTGCAAGCCAGTAAATATAATTGGCCAATTAAAATCAATTCGTTTTTGTGTGTGTGGTGTGTGTGTGTGTGTGTGTGTGTGTGTGTGTGTATTTTGACAGGTTCGGATATTTTGAATATCATGATTTGCAGTTCTGAAAATGTTGAATATAATAATTATTAATGTTATTACAAAAGATTATTTCTGAAACATTTGTAATCATTAAATGTCCGCATAACTGCAATAAATGTCCTTCTACTGTAAGACATAGACAACAAGTGTATTTTAAAGTTATGACTCCATGACAAACAAATTCCTAATAAGAGGATTAAGCTTGGCTAAAATTGCAAACAACATTTCCTGCTCATAAAAATATTCATGTCTAGACACCATATCAGTGACAAGCTTAATTACTGGGAGACTCATTGGGGCTCTCAAATGGGGCTTAATCCAAGTTGACGCTGAATAATAATTTGACTGCATTCCCGAGTCAATATCCTTTAGAACTTAAATGTCACATCTCAGCCTGGGTCAGATGTTGTGTCATTTATCTGCAGACTGAGTGAGCTGAAGCAGAAATTAGATATAAAAGGAAAATGTTTGAAAAAAATAATAATAGAATGAACAGCAAAAATATGAAACCTGATGACCCTGCAATAATTTGTGAAGAGTTTTCTGCATGGGGGATTTTAAATATATCTTCCACAAACAGCCTCCTGTAAATGACAAACGTTTTGGTACTATAGCATTCTTACAATCCTCAAATTGACCTTCACCTTATCAATTCAGTAATACATGCAAGAAGATGCATTCAATTGTTCAGTAGAAGTAATTTGACCATTAAACAAATAATCATTTATGTACAATGATTTATCATCTCAAACTATAGATAATCGATTAGCATGTCATTCTGACCACGATTGAAATGCAATGTGACCATGAGCCTAGTAATCAATCAATCCCTCAAACAATTCAGTCATGTTATTCATTTGAACTACAAACTGAAGATTAAAGATTTTATTATAGTCTCAGAACATGTCATCTATATTTGTGCAAATTTCACTAAACCCTACCAAAAAGCATGTCCTAGTAAATCAATATCGTTATAAATGAATTCTTAGAATAATTGCAAAAAAACATTATTATTATTATTTTTATTTTTTTTTTAAATAGTTATACTTAAACCTTTCATAATACATTTTCATTACTTAAAACGATGTAATAATATTGACTTTAACACACTGAGAAAGATCACGAAACGAAGCAAACTATAATAATCATCAGAAAAAAAAAGAAAAGAAGAAAAAAAAAAAAAAAAAGAAAAAAAACCATTTCTTTTGAGTAAACATGAACATGTTTTGATAGACATTTGCCCATTCAGTCAACAGTCCATATTCATTATAAGAACTAAAACACACAAATCAACAGTACAAGTCTGCCTCCCTGGATACAGGCTTAACACCGTTTTGCGTCATAACGCTCACTTATATGTGTGTCATGAAATACACCTTCCACATTTCTCCTTGTTCATACAATGCACAACAAAACTTAATTCATGCACCGCCAACGCTGAGTTCGCTTCTCACAGTAGGGATGCAGAAATATGCTGAGCAGCTATTTGAACACAGCGTAGGGGTCCGCAGCGCGATGCCAATCGCGCACGAAATGCGCGTTCCGCTGAGCGCGCTCCCGCGCTGCGTTCCACTAAGCGCCTTTACGCGCATCGACACATTAAAATAGACTCTCCCCTGACTGGAAGTCTATGACAGCCAGGGCTGGACTGGGACAAAAAATCGGCTCAGGCATTTATGTATAGTGAATTGGTGGGTTTTTGTTAATTGTGAGCCAAAATCATCAATTAAAAGAACCAAAGTCTTAAACTGCTTCAGTGTGTGTGCATTGAATTTATTTAATAAACAAGTTTCACAATTTGAGTTGAATTGCTGAAATAAATGAACTTTTCCACGATATTCTAATTTATTGAGATGCACCTTTATATATAATATACGATATTATATATTATATAGAGATATATATAGATATATATATACAGTCCTATATTATGGGGGGGGTCTATACACTACCAGTCCAAGTTTTTTGAACAGAAGATTTGTATCTTTTTAAAATTCTCCTCTGCTCCCCACCTGCCATTTTTTATCCAAAGTACAGCAAAAACAGTAAATTGTAAAATATTTTTACTATTAAATAACTGTTTTTCTATTTGAATATATTTTAAAAATGTAATTTATTTCTGTGATTTTCAAATGCTGAATTTTTTAAGCATCATACTCGAGTCGCGTGATCCTTCCGAATCATTCAAATATTCCTGTTTGCTGCTAAAAACAAACCAAAACAAAAACATTTTATTTGTATTATGTTGAAAACAGGCTGAGTGGAATTTTTTCAGATATGAATATAACAGCATTATCTAATGGAAATCTTTTGTAACATTTTTTGCAATGTCTTTATCATCCCTTTTGAATCAATTTAACGCATCTTGCTAAATAAAATTATTAATTTCGCTAATTTCTTTCCCCAAAAACACATTTCTACTGACTCCACTTTTGAATTGTATGGTGTATATTGACAAAGCTTTTTATTTCAGATATGCTAGATCGTTTGATCTTTCTATTCTCAAGAATCCCGAACAAAAAGTTACTCAACTGGTTTTATTTGATAATAATAATAATATATAATAATAATAATCATAATAATAAATGTTTCTTAACACACTCGGCATATTCAAATGATTTCTGAAGGATCATGTGACACCTGAAGACTGGCGAATGATGCTGAAAATACAGCTTCGTATGATCACAGGAATAAATTACATTTTAATATAATTTAATGAAAGCAGTTGTTTTAAATAGTAAAAATAACTCACAATATTACTGTTTTTGTCTGTATTTTTGATCAAATAAATGCAGCCTTTGTGAGACTTCTTTTAAAAACATAAAAAAATATTACTGTTCAAAACTTTTGACTGGTAGTGTATGTATGCATCGCACTCATATCACATCTAGTTGTTTTGGATGAGAATAAAACCTCAGGTCCGACAATATCGTCTTTTTTTTTTATTTAAATCTAGATTTATTCGCATTGGCCCATGGAAACCTCTATGAACACACTTGGCCAAAAAAGCGCGGGGGATGAATTTACATTGTATTAAAAAGTGTTTACGTATTCTACACTCATGGCACACACACATATTAGGATAGGTTAGATGTCTGCCTCCGTTGTGAGTCCCTATCAAGCACTTTACCGATTCTACTTTAACTACTCTCCTCTCCTCCTGTCTGCCTCTTTGGCCCGCATCACTAACCGCAGAGCAAGCCTGTTCTTGATAAATCTGTTGTGAAAACGTGGGAAAAGCCGACGAGGAAGAAGTTGGGGTGAAGCGATCTTTATAGGCGGAGCAAAATACTTCATCGCTCCATCTATAGCGCATTGTGATTGGATGGTTTACGCTGTCTATACAGGAGACAATCCAATGGGCCACTGGCTGCTCGCTGTCCCTGCGTGATGGTCCTTGGCAAAACATTTTTTAAAAATCTGTCGGCCCCTTAAGTGTGTCGGCCCACCGGGAAAATGCCCGGTATGCCCGATTACCAATCCAGCCCTGATTACAGCACTAAAGTTGTGAAATTTATCACAGTGACTGGTAAGAGTCTCAACATTCCCAATAACCATTCTGGTGTTTCCATCTCATTCTCTCAAGTGCCACCAACAGGTAAAAGTTGCACTTACGTTTCTTATTTTAAACATTCAAAACTGGTCTAAAAAGGTTTTTTTTTTGCCCCTGATTCTTTGGAACTTGCTAAGTCATGTAATTTCCACCATTTTCAATTTCATAAAAAGCATGTTATCAAAATCCACCTACAGTGCTTCTTCGTCAAATTTGGTTCAGATCACTGTCAGACTATTCTTGTCAAAACTGAATAAAATCAATCTGATTAACCAAACCGTTCACATATAACGCAACAACAATTTTTGCGGTGAGGTTGCCAAACAGGAAGTGGGAAATCTTTGCAATGTTTTTGCCTATTGAAACAAAACTTGTCAGATATCAGTGGTATATGTGATCAGTTTGTGGACTGCACCAACTACTGTTTTTTTCTTAGAACTTTTCAATTGTTTGGCCTAAAGTCGTGACCAAAGGTCGGCCATATTGGGCATCAGCCATTTTGAAATGCATTTAAAACCCTTTTTTTTTTTCTTTTTCTAACTCATTCTCAGAGTTCATTGGATGTTTACCAAATTAAGGTCAGATCATCTTCAGACCATGCTGGACTGAGATATCAAATGCTTTCTTTTACATTCCCAAGTTCTCATGTAACATGTCAACAAGTTTGACAGCAAGCATGCCAGACTAAGGTTGCATCTCAGTGTTGGTGTATTGACACAAAACTTTCTTTGTGACATTATTGGCACAATGTCCTCCAGACAACACCTTATGAATTTGGTGACTGTCAGCTATTGGTCAAAAGTTATAAGCATGTTATGAGTAAATTTTTTTTAATCATCACTATCATCCCCAATATTAAATATACTCTGCTGCTATACTTATATGAGCCTATCCATTTCAGGAAATTATAATTATCGATGAAACCAGATTGCCTGGCGTGCCATATCCTGACTACTGATTGGCTAATATTACAAAATAAGCAGTGGACGAAATGTATAAACAAACAGAGATGGTACATACTGCATTTAGTCCTCAAGTATGTGTGTGATTCCAATGAATTCCTCCTCTGGCCGTCATAAAGACGGGGGGATACACTGTGCCTAAAGCATACACTTCACAATCTTTCAATCTCCGGTCGTTCAAGTGCAGCAAAGTAGTCGATAACAACAGCGCACACCGGACAAGTGCGCAGCTTGCCAAGACCCTTTACGCACCGGCACTATCACTCACCTGACTGCCCGCTGCTCCTCTGAACCACCACAGGTATGAAGACGAGGCAGAAGAAGAGAGGAAAACGAGCCGACCACATTTCTGCTTATTTTAAGAAGTTATATCTCCATACATTAGCATGATCAATAGAGAATCCGGGCATTGACAGTCCAGCGTCTGCGTCTCCAGCGCGCACACTCACGTCTTCGTTCCACAGCACATTCTGTTACAATAAACACAGCTGGACTGGTTTGCTGTTGCGCTGTTTTTGTTTGTTGAAAAGTAATTGTGTCTGATTATCCGGATTGAACGATTTGTAACCATTTCATTACCTCGATGGATTCGCAACTTCGGCTCGAGCGTCAAGACACGCCCCTCCTTGTGCTGAACACCGCCTACCTGAATTATGAATGGCCAAAAGAGGCGCTTTAGCAGACGAGGCCACGCCCTCCCGCGACTGCTTTGCATATACACCTGCTTTCACTGCAGTTATGTCAGCGCTTTTAAACACTTTCATGACAAGGACAGTCCTCCTGCGTGGGACTCCCTTCATAAAATATAGTTTCATCTGTAAAATAGTGTGATTTTGTAAAGACAATAGGCCAAAATCAAATGTGACATTTAGTAAATAATATGCCTATATAATTATTATAGCTACAGCCAAAACAAATGATTAAAATTGTATCTTAATATTATTTCATTTTATTTGTATTGCACTGTAAATATTGCTCCAAAGCAGTTTTATATTGAGAGTTTTGTCTTATAACAATATTGATAGGTAATAGTGTACAAACTTCAAATATATACATTGATGAGAGAATCCTATAATAAATGACTATCTAGCTGTCGTCTGTCTTTCTGTCTGTCTGTCTGTCTAGATATCTATCTATCGGTCGTCCTGTCTTTCCTGTCTGTCTGGCGGTCTGTCTTTCTATCTATCTATCTATCGATCGATCTATCTATCTATCTATCTATCTGTCTGTCTTTTCTGTCTGTCTGTCTGTCTGGTCTGTCTGTCTTTCTGTCTGTTCTGACTGTCTGTCGTTTTTCCTGCTAATTGTCTGCTTAATTTCATTGAGTTCCATCCTTTGATAAATAAATAAATAAATAAGATGAGTTAATTAATCATTAATTTAAACCGCTCTGTAATTTGTCCTTCCTCAATTAGAAAATGTATGTGTTGGATAAATATGATGATATATACAAAAGTCTACGCACAGCTATTTTCAGGTGAAAATCTGAATATAACCATTTTTCAGGTTAAATGTATTATTAAATGTATTTATTATAATTAATTATGCCACAGAAGTTAAAACAAAACCTGTACATTAATAACTGAAAAATGTATACAGTCACATCCAAAGAGGTTCTAATATTAATACCCAAATAGGTTCTAATACTAGTTCTAATATAAAATAAAGTAACACATTTTCCTCTTACAGCCTTATCATGCTCTAGTGACACTTTGAACAGAGGCCTACAGTACTTTACTGTATTCATATTGACTATGCTATTAAAATGATAGCATTTAATTGAGTAATGACCTCTCTATATACGATGGTTATGGTATATAATGTGGTATTGAGACACTGATACTTCATAAGTGTTTGCATCTGTGTCAGGCTGAACTCTATTAACCTGTTCAGTCCCTAACCACTAGAGGCCCTCACATTACAATCAAGAATGCATTCTTAATGGTGACTCAGCGTGATCAAAACCAGTCCCCTCTGTAAACCATAATCTCCTTCAGAGCAGGTATTTGACAGTGGGTGGTTAGACTTTAACACACAATATACTTAGTATTATAAATAGAAATAAACATTTTAGAAATAAATGTATATGTTTTTAAGGGTATTGTGACATTCTCTCTCTCTCTCTCTCGCTCCCTCACTCTCTCAAAAACAAAAATCAACAAAACAGAATTGTGGAATGTAAACTCCGAATCTAGGATCCGATTAAGATAAAAAGTTGCAATTAACTTTTTAATTCCTTGTTGGAAAAAAAACTGAATTGTAAGATGTAAACTCAGAATTCAAAGAATTGTTTTCATTTATATTTTGCCATTCTGATTTTTCTTCTCAGAAGAAACTAAGGGCAAATTGTTAGACAAAATGTGTATAGTGGGCTGGAAACAGGTTCCCATAATTCCAATTGCTGTCCTTTTTTTTGCCCTTTTTTAATTAAATGGGTTTCCATATGGAATGTCTATTTTTTTGTGGTTAGCATGGACTTATAGATAACGTAACTACACCATGTGGAATCAAAAACATATTTTTTCCATTGATGAAAAAAAAACTGTACTTTATAATTGTATTTATTTTTTATTTTTTTGCAAGCAACATATATATCACTACAATTATATTATTTCAAACAGCCAAACACACCTGTGTCCACACTCTAGTGTAAATCACTCTGGAAACTCTAATAGCAGCTCCATGAAGAACTGTAGAAGGCCACTGTGGGTTTTTGTGCAGTTCTATCAGATCAATATGTTTCCAATGTTCCTTTTAGGACAGAACAGAGGGCATTCACACAAGGAAGAATGGCACTGAGCAAGTAATTCCTTGGCACTTTCTGCTCTTAAGACTCAGGAGGCTCTACATTAAATGTAGGCTCTGAAGGTTGAGTCTACATTTACTGGCAAGGTTTGTAAAGTCAACCAGAGCCTATTTATTGATCTTCCTCACCTTTGACTTTAGATTTCCTTTGCTTTTGGTATCATTTTGTATTTAAAATTCTCTCAAAGAAAAGTTTTATGAATTGAATTATGCTCAAAGCAAAACAATGTTTGCTTTACTCTTGCACGACATATTTGCTATTCTGTATTTATAGTAGTATCCAAGTAATTAATTTTCATTCTCTGTTAGTGGGTTTTGTTCTCCATATGCACTTATACCTACTGCCAATCAAAGTAGTGTTTGAAGTAGTACTGAATCTTGCCGCAGGAGAATTTGTCTTCAGTTTTCTACTATCATAATATTTTTATAGAATCCGCACCTATTCCATCTACTAGAACACCCTCATGATGAAACTATACTATATTTCTTAGAAGGCACAGTCTCAATAATTGTTTGAAAGAAATGTCAAACAGTTTGAAATTGAGTCCTCATACTAACTGCAGAAATGTTGCTTATTTAGACATGGCGTGTCACACAATTTGGTTACAGAACATGAGCCGATGGCATTTGATGTTATATATTTAATGTTACAAAAATATTTAAATTTTAAAATAAATGCTGTTCCTTTGAACTTCTATTCATCAAATAATCCTGAAAAAAAAATATCATGGTTTTCTCAATAATAAGCAGTACAACTGTTTTCAACATTAATAATACGATTTAATTTTCCATGAACACCAAATAAGCATATTTACAATGATTTCTGAAGGATCATGTGACACTTAATACTGGAGTAATGATGCTGAAAATGCAACTTCTCATCACAGGAATAAATTGCATTTTAAATGTAACAGTTATTTTTCAGATTGACTAAATTTCATATTTGACCTTTTTTTATTATTATTATTATTTATCAAATAAACATAGCCTTGGTGAGCATAAGCGATTTCATTCAAAACATTCAAAATCCAACTTTTTTTTTTTTTTTGTATTATAATTATTTTTGGGAGACCTATTCTTTTAACTGAATACAAACCAAAATGTTATAGCCTGGTTATCCAAGAATGTCCAACAAATCTGGTTTCAGATGTTTAAGCCAGGCCTGCTATTGATGTTAAAACTATATGATAAACAATTAAAACACCTCCAAGGAACCTGGGGCTGAGAGTCTGATCTGAGTATGGAATATATAAACAATGCACAGTCATGAACAGATCAAGTACAGTGCTGAGCAAAGTAAATAGCCAGTCTGGCTTTTTGTCGCTAAGCAAACATCAACCCTGTCTTGGTGGAGAACTTGCTATTTGCACACAGGGGCAGTTGTAATGGAAATCAGAGCCTTGAGCACTTCCCTCACCAGGACCCCACACATCGTCATCTCCATCCCCTAAAAATTAAAGACCCCAGGTCCCTTTGTGTTACTTTGTTATACACTGAACACAAATATGTCTGTGGAGATACTCAGTTATCCAGGTCAACAAAGAACATTTTGTTTAATTTATTCTGGAATAAATATATTCTTTTTAATACACCCTCTTTATAATGGGGTGTGTACTAACAGATGAATTTTCGTGGAAATAAAAATCATATTAATTTTCACCATAGAGAATATTTTTTTCATGATAAAGTAAGCAATAATATAAGCTGCAGAAACCCTAGGGTCAATGATTTCAAATATTATGTTTAATTGCCAGAAAGAAAAAAAGAAAAAAGAAAAAAAAAAACTACACTACCCATAATCTTAAAGAAAGCTTTAGGAAAAGGGAAGTACCTGTTACCATGGAAACAGGAATCACCAAAAGTTCAGCAGTAACCGCCCACTCCCATAAAGCATTCTGCGTGATGTACAGTAATCAATGCGGAAATTATAATTACAGCGTGATGTGCGAAGTGATTTACATCCAAAGAAAATGGATGCACTAAGCAATTTACTTTTTTTCCCCTCACATGTCCCCTCCTGACAAAAACAAGGGGCTTTTTATCACTAATGCAACAAAATTAAGCACAAAGGATACACATTAGGTGTTTAATTTGTGCTTTTTCTTTGTATTTTCTCATTATCATGCTGCCACAGAGAATGATGGCAACTGTGCTGTAATTGCATGAGCCTAAAAGCTTGCAAAGTTGAGGCTCAACGAAAATCCCCATTTTCCCCACATGGTAAATATGACTTGGTGACTTGAACTCAGTTTAGGCACAAGACGCATAGACAATGAATTTAGATATTAGTTTAGTCATAACCTCTGATTAGATGTCATGCAATTTTTTGGGAGAGAATGAAAACAATTTGGTGAAGAAACACTTTTTATAAATTCAGTAATGGCAAGTAACACATTGGATTAAACATGACATTTTTAAGTAGAAAAACTTAAATAGTATTTTATTGTAAAACATACTCCAATAAACTTTGTTTTATTTACAACTTCAAAACAGACGGTCCCAGCATGTATACTGAATTGCCACCCCGACAGGAATTCCCTTGAGAAAATAAAGTTGTGCATATAAATGTTATGATGCATAGAATATGTCTGTTATTTATCAACACATAGTCTGGTCATAAACTAATACAAAATCATCATGATAAAAAAAAAATCAATAAATCTGTTAATTTAAATATAGTTAAAAGACTATAAAATACAGCAAACTATACACCAGGGGTCAAACGTCTGAAGTTCTGTTACATTCAAATACTTAACAATTTCTACCCAAACTCCTATGTTTTCAGTATAAGTTTACTGGCAGCTATAATATATGCACATACTGTAAGTGATAAATAATAGATGTATTATATGCAACATACACATATGCCCACTTCCTATTTCCTCAAGGGCATTTCTGTAGGGGTGTGCATCAGGGATACGTGTTGGGCCCTGTCTTTATACATTCCCTCCCAGACTTTTAAATGTGTGTGACATCTAATCAGAATGTGAAGTGTTAGGGAGGGTAAAGGTAAGGGCATCTCCACTTTACCTTCCATCTTTTCTGCATCCTCTCATCTTGCTCACTACCTTCACAGCATCTCTAGGTCACTGTGTCATAATACTTAGTTGGCCTCCTCTTCAATGATTTATGGCTTTATGCTAATCATGGATTAAAATGCGACTGTGAGTCGTTTAGAGGAGGGTAGATGGATATAAAGGTGTACGAGGGCACTCACTGAAATTGTGACAGCTCTTTAGAATGCATCACCAGATATTCATTTATGATATTGGGGTCAACTTTTTCGACCAATTATGGCAACTGAATATGCTTTTGTGGATGTCTGTATGTGTGTTTGTTAATTTACAACACTCACAGACATTTCTAATCAGGTTTGTGTGCCATTTTGCCTCCTCTGAAAAAAAAGAAAAGAAAAGATTTTTAACAAAGATCATGCTTAATGGAGGGAACTGAGTAGTGATAAGTACATGAGCACTGGAATATGAAATTTTAATTAGAATTCTACCTTGCAATTTAGCCATTTTCAAGACAATTAAGCAATGAGATTATTGATCATGTGCTCATGTTAAAGGTAATCATAAGCATCCATGAGCAAAAAAGACTTTAAACATAGTTAATATATTGTACAATACAGTAAAATCTACACTTCCAGAAAGTTTGGAATTATGACTGTGATATTTTCAACCTGTATAATGATAATCAGCATATTAGAATGATTTTTGATTGATCATGTGACACTGAAGACTGGCTTAATGGCTACTGAAAATTCAACTTTGCATCACACACACAAAAACATGAAAAAACCTTTTATAAAATATTAAAATAGGAAACAGCGATTTTAAATTGTAATAATATTTCACAATATTACAGTTTTTCAGGTGGTAGTATAGTAGCTTAAAGATGCTATCTTCAAAATGGTGTCCACAAATAATGTGCCAATAAGTATGAGATTTCCACATCCCCATACTGTCCTTATTTCTTGACAGTCAATAGTATTCAATAGATACTCAGACAACGGGTTTTCAAATCCGCAGCTAGCTCTCTCCCCAAAAGCTTTCAAACGACAGAGTGACTGACAGCACAGTTCACTCATTCACAGCCCGCCCTGAATGACCAAGCACACGGGAAAACATTGTTTGTTGAAATACGTGTAACACAAGTTGGGCGGGAGGAGAGTGATATAATGCAAGCGGGTCCCACTTTGTCATTGTTCTGTTAAATGTGCAAATTCTGTATAATTTCCATCATATGATGATGTGTCTGAGCTTCCCTTATCCATTTTTTGCAGTGAGGCATCAGGTTTGAAGACAGAACCAATACAAAGTGTCAACATTTCACAAATGTTGCATAAACTATCTATAAATATATATATATATATATATATATATATATATATATATAATATATATAATATATATATATACAATATATATATATATAACCCGTATATATGGTGATTTCTAAATACTGCTCTATTGTTGAATGGCTCAACTAGCCTCGATGAACAACATTTTGAGTTGCACTGATCTTGGGTAAAGCTCTCTTAATTACATCCCTTTTTTTAATTATGTGACTTGGCATTTACTGTAGGCTTTCCAAAGTTAACGCTGACCAACTTTTGACCTGTGAGTCAAAATATCCCAGACCTGGAGAACAGAAAAAGACTCTTCTATTCTCTCTGCTGTTTCATAAAGCAATTTCACAACATCCTCAGAAATGTCACCACTCAGGCATAAAACATTACCTTTCACAAAATTTACATGAGTAAATGCCAATAATCCCACCTGCTTTCACCAGAGATCCACACAAAGGACAAAGATTATGATGAATGGAGAGTGTTGGCGATAGATATCAAAGATTTACCCCTGTTTATAAATAATCTAGGTTCATCAAACTCAGTATGGCCATTTAGAATCATATTTGCAATTTCCTAATTATTTCTTAATCCGCAACAAATATGAATAAGGATGAGTGAATGCTGAAAACCTGACACAAACTGAACATTTGATAAGTTATAATGTAGCTGATTAAACATAATGTTCCCTTAAAATGAATGTGTTGTTCAATTATTGGCTCTTTAGGTAATATTGACCTTGATATTATTAGACATTAGGGTCAATTATTACCGACAATATTATTAAACCTAGGAGTCAATGTCAAAAAGAATTGATTCTGTTAAACGTTGTTAATTGATTTCAAAGGTTAGAATCGATTACTCTAATTTATTACACATCCCAGAAGAGCCTTTAACAGCTACAAAAGAGTTTTTGATTCAGCCCAGTGACTTCTCTGATTCTGTTCACAAATACAACTCATTCGGATTGGCTCACTGGTTAATTTTAGGTGAATCAAACATGCACAGCATACAACAAACCATGAGATTTAAATCAATGTAATTGCTGAATACTTGTTCATGTGATACTGTATATTTACATTTGTTCAGAGCATACAGTTTTGTTCACTTAAAGTCTTTTTTTTAATAATTCTTTTCAGTCCCTTCTGGTCAAGCAAGAACCAATCATAAATGTTCTAACTAAAAAAAAACTTCACAAAATATAGATTCAATAGTAGTCTCATTAATTTTTTTTTGTTGGTGCATTTTAATTGCAAAATTGTAAACAGATGGACAAAACAACAAAACAGGCAATATGACTCATTGTGAGGCAAACAGCAGCTGATTAAATTAAATGGAATAATATCAGACGAATGTACCATCGAAATTAAATAGAAAACATTGAAACAAAAATATGCATCACACTGCAGATCTCCCTTTGCTTCCTTCATTAAAAACAAAGATTAAATATTTCACCCCCCACACAGGGAATGTTTTTGGCTGTTTTCTGTGGCTTGTTGCACTCGAATCTACCAGCATGACACCTCAGCTCTTTTCATAACGGACCATCCAGGGGTGACCAATCCAATCAGGCTGTTTAATCCACCAAATCTAGTCCCTGGATCCCGACCTTATGCATCTATTAGTAGAGCTGATCCTACGAGGTAATTGGAAGACTGCAGTGCTCATCTACATAACTCCCTTCCTAAATATTCTAGCCTGTTTTTTGGTCAAGTCAGCACTGCAGTGTTTTATTCCAAGAAGTTGTGAAGGGACATTCCATGCTTCTAATGTGATTTTTTTTTTATCCTAATAGCTTCCTTGTAACATTAATGAATAAATGCTGGTATAGTGGCTAAAGCTCCACGCTTTAACCAATAGGCTGCTGGCTTAAAGGGGTGATTCTATGGAAGCTTATTTCTGCCACAGAATAAAAAAATAAAAAAGGTAAATGCAACTTTTTACCTCACAATTCTGACTTTTTTTTGCAATTCTAGGAGAAAAATCGAGTTGTGAGAATATAAACTCACAATTGTAGAAACATCAGAAATTGAGAGAGAAAATGGCACCAATTAACTTTTTTTATATCTCATAATTCTGAGTTTGTATCTCATAATTCCGAGTTTATATCTCACAATTCAGGAAATTCAAGAAAAATCTGAATTCTGAGATACAAACTTGTAATTACCCTTTTAACTTTTTTTATTTCTTGAAACAAATCTGTTTATGTTGCAATTCTGAGACAAAACACAGAATTGTGAGATATAAATAATCAAAATGTCTGAATTGTATATTTGAATTGATATAAACTGTGAATTACGAGATAAAAAAATCAAAACTACTATTTTTTTCCCCATATGTTTCCAGTGACAGTGACTTGCAGCATCAAATCGACCAGTAACCAGCAGCCATCACCCAGTGCTTAAATCGGTCATTGTGAATGGGGCTTAGGATTTATTTGATCATAAAGCTCATATTTATTTCCCGTACTCATATTCTTTATTCATTAATTCATAAACCATAATGTGTGCATGTATGAGTGCTTCTAGTATAGGAACATGCATCCCTATTGGGGACAGATGATCAGATAGAATGTCTGATTAGGACTTCAAGTGAGACCAATCATGTATTTTTCCAGAAGCAAATTTCTGCATGACGATCCAGCATTCACCAGCATACTTCTGGTAAAGCTGACACACCCATTTTAAAGGACTGGGATGTCCTGGAATTGAAGCAATCGATGCTGTTGATAAAATCACAGAACATATAATTTTACTTCATCCCCCGTGTTGTAAAAATATGCAACAATAGTAATGCACTTACAATGGAAGTCGATGGGGCAAGGCATTACACTGAGATCAGTGTTAAACACTGTTTTGAAAAAAACTAGTCATATGAAAAAGCAATCAAATCCTTTGCAAACGTACATTATATATACATTGTAGCATTTTTCATGATCATGTAAAGATGGTAAACCTTGTCATATGTATGTGATATGCTCAAGGATAATAGAAAGAGTGCTTTGACTGCTTTTAAACCTGAATGCCTAACCCCATAGATTTGCTTTTAATTTTTGTATTTTTATAGTTGTTATTTTTTTTATTATGATTCAAGTTATTTAATTTTCAAGGTTTGTTTCTTTTTTGGAACAGATTTGGATAAATTTCAGCAATTACATCACTTGCTCACCAATGGAACCTCTGCAGTTTAATGGGTGCCGTCAGAATGAGAGTCCCAACTGCTGATAAAAACATCACAATAATCCTGCAGATCCTGCTGGATTCCAGCAGAGGATCCATTGGTGAGCAAGTGATTTAATGCCATTTTTTTTCAATGAAGTAACAAACTTATCTTGCACTTGCTCACATACAGTACTTGCAGCATTTTGTAGTTTTTTTTTTGTGTCATAATATGCATTTTTTAATTGTGTGGACACTGATCTGCATGTAAATTAAAAATGTCACAGATATCACAGATATCTGAGCATTCCTTTATTTTACAAAAACAAATTATATTATATACAGTTATATATTTGCATTGCTCCAGACAGTTTACACAAGGAGTGCATGTGGAATAATAATAGTTACTTAGCTTTCTAACAAGCATAACTGGGCAGCTATTCTTATTGTCGGCTGTGCAATGCCAATTTGGTTCATCGTGGGTCCTTCATTTGATGCTAAAAACAAGTTATCATGAAACTGGTTTCTCTCAACAAGCTTAAACGAAGTAGCAAGCAACAAATTTAAGAATTATTCAATCGAAAAGACAAACCACCCTTGATGAATTTAAACATCCTCCTCGCTCCTTAAGCCAATAACATCAATCCTCCTCGTGATGTTTTCCATTGCACCATAATATGTAATTTTCCCATCAGTTCCCTAGTCATGTTGCACACGGTCACCTGTGTGAGTACAAGAGCTTTGGAAATTGATTCCTCTTAAAACGAAACAGATGCGGCCTCTAAACATGCTAAGAGAAACCCTAGACTCTATATCAAGCGTCCAGTCCTCAATAGAGCACAATAGAGGAGACCCGAGAGGTGACGCCTCAGCGGGTGAACACAGTAGAATCATCTCACGGATGATTTAAAGAACCGATAACCTCTTGAACACAGCGCTTGGAGAATAAAGTTCAGAGACGGCCTCCACCTGCAAGCTAAACTGTGGGATATGATGCTAGCTGGTAAACCATAACTCCAGCACAGCATCCACATCAGGCTTTCTGTGATTTCGCCTCCTGCTTGAAGAACCTCTCATTATGTGCTTTGTGTTGCAAGAGCTTTCTCTTTGGATCTGTGGGTGTTCTGCTCTGGAGATCTCGGCTTCTGTTTAATAACAGCGTTTGACAGAGACAGAGAATTCAATTGAAGCTAAAATCTTTGAGACCCCAACCAAGGCTGGCAAGTCCAAGAATACCTTCTTCCACACTTTATTCTGCTCTCCATACTTAAATGATTTATATGATTCCATGAAAGCATCAAATTAGGTTTAAAACGGTGCATCAGTGGTACATACACGCATCATATGTCAACTCTGAGCAGATGCGATGAGAATTCTAGTTTGTGCTATGAATGATAAGCACGTTTTGTTTTTATTGTGATGTATATGGTTAGTTATGAACCAACATTGACAATGTAATTGCATTGAGAACATGTGAGTTTGACATCTCAGAGTAAATCTGCCCAACTTAAGCATACACCTGTGCTAAGACATTCCAAAAATTGTCCAAAATTGCAAGAGACTTTGAATCACTTTTGAATTTCAGTGTGATCCAGATCATGAGAGATTCTTTCCTGAACAAAAGTGAAGGAGTGCATTTTTAAAAGAAGCTCTGACGTTTTACAATAAACTACAACGTCTATCTTCTTAAATCTTTGCAGCAAACAGAGGTTTTAGGTTGATAAACCGTTTAAAAGTTTGGGGGCTAGAAGATTTGTTTTATTTAAAAAAATAAGCCAACTATTACATAATATTAAGAAGCACAGCTAAGAGATTAACAGCACACATTTTACCATATTGTTATCATTATATTTAACTAATAATTTGAATAATTTTAAAATAATTAAAAACTATCTCCATATAAATAGTTATTGTTTTCTCCAAATAATTAAACAATTTAATTGCATTTCTTGAGCTATGTTATGTTGTGTCAGGGCAACAATAAAAGTGCTCTTCATAAAACAGGACAGAAAAATAATAATGCACGGCCTCTGTGGGCTTCCATACTTAGGCAATTCCATTATTTTTCCAATTCCATCTGGTGTCGCTAATGTCACATAAATTATACACTTCACCTTCAACTTTAGTGACATACATCAGTTTGTCAGACATTATGTGCACATTCACATAAAAAAGACTACATTATTTTAGGAAGCAACCTAGAAAAATGGACAATATAAATACAGTTATTTGCTCTTCTGAAGTTACCGCAAAATAAACAAGGTTGAAAATACACAACCAAATCGCACACATACTTGCTGAGCTGCTCCAGATCAGTCGATCAAGCCATTAACCTGCACATAAGAGTGCATCCGTACACAGAGCAGATTCTAGATCATTTCATTCGTCCACCAATAAATATGCTCATTAACGATACACCCAGTCAACCTCACACTGAAAAATAAATCATACAGTGATACATCAGTGAGCAAGTAAATGAGTTCATATATCAATCACTCAACCAGAGCTGCCCATTCAATTGAGTACAGCCAACAAATTCATTTAGTGGAAACAGATGCAGTTTGGAAGTCAGAGTGATAAGGACCATCAAACTGAATTGCTTGTTGTGACTTTGTAAACATGTAAATGTGTTTAACCCTGTAACTGGAAACTGTGAGCATAGCACAGGCCTGTAAAACACAAAAAGGAGGTTGACAGATGTGAGTTTACTCTGTTTGGGGATAAAATATGTCATTCTGTATATTAAATACAGCATTGAATCCAGTAGACGTGAGGTTACAGGATGCAAATTTACATATATTTTCTTTGATTGTGGCTCATCCGATAAAGTTTTATAGACAATTTAATGGCTGTTTTAATTGATTCTGTGATGAAATCTGCAATGTATGTTTGAACAATTGATTCACAGCAGAATAAAAAAAGGTGGAATTTACTTAAATGCAGAAATACAGTAATGAAATGCACCTGTAAGCTATGCATTTCAAAAGAGCTACTGGAAGGTTGGATGGGAATAGGATAAACAAGAGTATGGTCAGTGTGTAACCTATATAATCATATAAATAAGCACATGTTGATGATGTTTATTGTGAGCGGTGCTTGTTTATTAGTGCTCATACTTAGGGTTTGTTTGATGTAATCTTATGTAGATCCAAATATTACGAAGCGCGCGCACACCAACCACGGGTGAGGAAAGACGAGATCTCTGTAATATTTTGGATTCTACATAAGATTTACATCAAAACAAACCCTAAGTATGAGCACTAATAAACAAGCACCGCTCACAATAAACATCATCAACATGTGCTTATTTATATGATTATATAGGTTACACACTGACCATACTCTTGTTTATCCTATTCCCATCCAACCTTCCAGTAGCTCTTTTGAAATGCATAGCTTACAGGTGCATTTCATTACTGTATTTCTGCATTTAAGTAAATTCCACCTTTTTTTATTCTGCTGTGAATCAATTGTTCAAACATACATTGCAGATTTCATCACAGAATCAATTAAAACAGCCATTAAATTGTCTATAAAACTTTATCGGATGAGCCACAATCAAAGAAAATATATGTAAATTTGCATCCTGTAACCTCACGTCTACTGGATTCAATGCTGTATTTAATATACAGAATGACATATTTTATCCCCAAACAGAGTAAACTCACATCTGTCAACCTCCTTTTTGTGTTTTACAGGCCTGTGCTATGCTCACAGTTTCCAGTTACAGGGTTAAACACATTTACATGTTTACAAAGTCACAACAAGCAATTCAGTTTGATGGTCCTTATCACTCTGACTTCCAAATTGCATCTGTTTCCACTAAATGAATTTGTTGGCTGTACTCAATTGAATGGGCAGCTCTGGTTGAGTGATTGATATATGAACTCATTTACTTGCTCACTGATGTATCACTGTATGATTTATTTTTCAGTGTGAGGTTGACTGGGTGTATCGTTAATGAGCATATTTATTGGTGGACGAATGAAATGATCTAGAATCTGCTCTGTGTACGGATGCACTCTTATGTGCAGGTTAATGGCTTGATCGACTGATCTGGAGCAGCTCAGCAAGTATGTGTGCGATTTGGTTGTGTATTTTCAACCTTGTTTATTTTGCGGTAACTTCAGAAGAGCAAATAACTGTATTTATATTGTCCATTTTTCTAGGTTGCTTCCTAAAATAATGTAGTCTTTTTTATGTGAATGTGCACATAATGTCTGACAAACTGATGTATGTCACTAAAGTTGAAGGTGAAGTGTATAATTTATGTGACATTAGCGACACCAGATGGAATTGGAAAAATAATGGAATTGCCTAAGTATGGAAGCCCACAGAGGCCGTGCATTATTATTTTTCTGTCCTGTTTTATGAAGAGCACTTTTATTGTTGCCCTGACACAACATAACATAGCTCAAGAAATGCAATTAAATTGTTTAATTATTTGGAGAAAACAATAACTATTTATATGGAGATAGTTTTTAATTATTTTAAAATTATTCAAATTATTAGTTAAATATAATGATAACAATATGGTAAAATGTGTGCTGTTAATCTCTTAGCTGTGCTTCTTAATATTATGTAATAGTTGGCTTATTTTTTTAAATAAAACAAATCTTCTAGCCCCCAAACTTTTAAACGGTTTATCAACCTAAAACCTCTGTTTGCTGCAAAGATTTAAGAAGATAGACGTTGTAGTTTATTGTAAAACGTCAGAGCTTCTTTTAAAAATGCACTCCTTCACTTTTGTTCAGGAAAGAATCTCTCATGATCTGGATCACACTGAAATTCAAAAGTGATTCAAAGTCTCTTGCAATTTTGGACAATTTTTGGAATGTCTTAGCACAGGTGTATGCTTAAGTTGGGCAGATTTACTCTGAGATGTCAAACTCACATGTTCTCAATGCAATTACATTGTCAATGTTGGTTCATAACTAACCATATACATCACAATAAAAACAAAACGTGCTTATCATTCATAGCACAAACTAGAATTCTCATCGCATCTGCTCAGAGTTGACATATGATGCGTGTATGTACCACTGATGCACCGTTTTAAACCTAATTTGATGCTTTCATGGAATCATATAAATCATTTAAGTATGGAGAGCAGAATAAAGTGTGGAAGAAGGTATTCTTGGACTTGCCAGCCTTGGTTGGGGTCTCAAAGATTTTAGCTTCAATTGAATTCTCTGTCTCTGTCAAACGCTGTTATTAAACAGAAGCCGAGATCTCCAGAGCAGAACACCCACAGATCCAAAGAGAAAGCTCTTGCAACACAAAGCACATAATGAGAGGTTCTTCAAGCAGGAGGCGAAATCACAGAAAGCCTGATGTGGATGCTGTGCTGGAGTTATGGTTTACCAGCTAGCATCATATCCCACAGTTTAGCTTGCAGGTGGAGGCCGTCTCTGAACTTTATTCTCCAAGCGCTGTGTTCAAGAGGTTATCGGTTCTTTAAATCATCCGTGAGAT
>JADLZN010003252.1:0-27000 GCA_018155175.1 Sinocyclocheilus anophthalmus
GGGCTGGTTTCTGGCAGTGAAAGGTGCTGTCCATGACCCAGCGATCTCATCACGCACCTCCGGGAAGAAAGGCACTTGGGTGGGGCCCTGAGAACCAGGGTGTGCCACCCCGAGAAACCAATCGTCCAGCCTTGAGGGTTCGGGACGCGGTGGAAGGTTCCACTCGAGCCCGACACTCTCGGCGGCCTGGGAAAGCATAGCCATCATTTCTGGGTCCGTATCTGGCACCGCTGGCTGCCCAGAGGGCGGCAATGCTGACGGATCTTCATCTCCGGAAGTCCGGCTCACCCTCTGATGCTGCAACTGACATCTGATCGTCGGGGGGAGCCTCGGAAGAAAAAGGTGGTACCCCCCGGGAGGGTCCAGCCTGCTCTACTGAAAGCTCCGCTGGTTTCGCAGTGCCGGCGTGTTTGGGCATCCCCGGAGGGGAATTCCTCAACGTGACCGTAAGACCAGTCCGCCCACTGCTAGAAAAAGGACGCCCCCGGCTGCTGCCAGAGGGAATCCCAGATCTAGGCAGTGGCACGGGCACTCCGCCCCCTTGCAGGTAACGGAGTCTTGTCCGCAACTCCGAGATGGTCATGCCCCTGCAATGGGAGCATGAGTCATCCATGAAAGTCACCTCAGCGTGCTTCATGCCCAGACATGTGAGGCAGCGATTGTGACCATCACCCGGTGCCAGGTAACGGCCGCACCCAGAAACGCACGGATGGTATGGCATCTTTAAAAAGACGCGTCTTTAAAAAGACGTTCCACCCGTGAAGCTCTTTTAGAACGGAATTTGCTCTTTTAGTGTGCCGAAGCGCACAGGGGAGATGGCCGTCTGCAACACGCACAGAGGTAGTGCAGCCTGCCGTGTGCAGCCCACTCGACACAGGAAACCACGCCGCTGAAGCGCTGTCCACCATCACGAGAGCCCACCGAAGAGCATGCTTGACTGTAGTTTTTCTCACTACTTTAGGAAGGTCAGGAGCAGAACGATAGAACAGCTCGACTCCGAAGCGAAAAGCTGAATATGCGCTGCACCTGCGGCCTACTTAAACTCACGCTGTGATCAGCAGCAGCTGGATTCAATAATCGCATGCCAATGTGCATTGGCTCGTTTAGTTTACACTCGAAGTAGATTGGTCCCTCTAAGCGAGATCCCAATTCGTCGGTCCTCCGACGTGACGTCGAGAGTGACCGACTGAGAGGGAAAGGCAGTTACACGTCATGCCCATGGGTTTCAGTGAAACAGTCACATTTATTTTATTTTATAAAATCTTGGGGTGGACTGAAATAAATACTTTTCACGCTGATTTAAATTAATATGCTCCAAAAAGCACACACTATTTTGGATTTGTGTCAACCATTTAGAATACTTTTTTTTTACGTGTCATTTTTCCAACATTTCCACAAGTTTGTTCATGTTTCATTTCAAATCTGAGGATGTTATCTCTAAAACTGTGGATTTTTAAAAACATTTTCTGAGCCTGTCGTGTTTTTTTTTAGTGAAGGCTAATAATATATTGCCCCCTGTAAGCTCCCTTGCATGCTATTGTTTGATGTTTGGCCCGGGAAAACTGCCCCATTCATGCAGACAGATATCTCTTCATTTGCAGGAGAACTTATCTGTCCTGTTAAAATGCAAACTATTCCAAAGTAAACCAAAAATGCAAAGTAAACCATCTTTCCGTTATTTTATGACAAGAATAATATAGCATATGAATCATTTATATAAATAATACTGCACACCTATTTAATGTGTAAAAATCTAAAATATGGTGTACAGTAGTACTGCATAGCATAGAGTAAACATAAGCACAGGCTTGACATTTATGCTGCTTGAATTTGTTCCAAATAACAAACACAATTCAAGCACTAAATTTGCTTGTGTGAATATGAATTATTTTAACTGCAATGTTTCTTAGATTATTCGCTTACAGCAACCATCAAATCTAACCCATTGGCAAAGCAAAGTTTACTGCTACTCACAAAAATGTACTTGTAGAAGTCTGTGGTTAAAGTGCAACTTAGCAGTCAAAAGCTGCAAATAAATGCATTTTACCACAGATGCTGTGGTGGTACCTGCAACGGTAAAATATTTATTCTGGTTGAGTATCATCTGTGTATCGTCATATTCCTCAGAATTAAAGGGGTCATATAGTTTTCTGAAAAGAACATATTTTTGTATGATGTGTAATGAAAATGTGTTTATATGCGGTTAAGGTTCAAAAACACATTATTTTCCACACACTGTGGTGGCTGTATGATATTTATTTTTTGCTCGAAAAAAACAAAAACAAAATTGCAATTAATTTAAACATAGTTTTCTTTTTTTAATTTTTGGAAAAACCACAACAATTTAAAGCAGTATTACACTATTGTTTTTATGCTTAAACCCTTTTTCGTCTTTGACCCATCCATCTCCAGTTTTAATAATATAACATTTAGGCTTTCTGCACAGCATAACTCTCTCTGAGAAGATCCCAGAATAATTAACACTCATCTGAGGCAGGGTTTTGAGTGTGACCACCGGAGTTATCGATCAATCGTTAGGGGGGTGAACATCGTATCTTAATCTGTAAATAATCCTTTAAAGGAGAAACACATGTAAATCAGAGAAAAACCTAAGAAAATGGATAGTGATAATTATGCAAAATATCACAAGAAATATATACATATAGAAAGAGTAAACTGATAATTATTATAATTATGAGAATTATTCAATATACCACACTCTGCACACCACAAACTGCATACCAAACATAAGTTTTTTTTAAACCACTGATCAGTGCTCCCACAGTCTGTCTAAAGGCTCCAATATACGTCAAGCAAAATCAAAGAACGAACTTTGGACTAAATCTGGCAAAACATAAAGGTTATTTAGAGTTTGTTTTGGTAGTTCAAAACTTGGCCCCTTCCAGAAAACTTTGCACTGGCTGTTAAACACCTATAAACTGTCATTGGTCTATGAAGAACAAATAATAGGTGGTTGTGCATCAGGCCTCCACTTTTTGTAATGTGAAGATCTTTCTGGATAATTTCTTTAGTTCAGTCCACCAATGTCAGACATGAGTAAAAACATGAACATGGTGCAAAGCTGCTTTATAGCTGAAACTGAAGTTATTATTATAATTGAAATTCAGATTCCTGAGAATGCCAAACTCTGGTACACTTATGCTGTTTTTCCAGTGTAGCAGCTTTGAAGCAATAAAGCACTCCATAAATAAATGAGACTTTACTTGAACTGTGTGCCACAATTGCAGATCTGGTACATATCCATATCTCTATGCTCCTTTATCATCACTATCAAGAGGACAGCGAGTTTGAATGTTCCTGAACAGTATACTATTTCCATGAATTTTCATGAACTAAAGATAGGAATGTAAATGCTCAAGAATGTTACCTCACAGTGCTCATTCAAACAGATTCCAAAGCACTTAGAAATATTGACACAGGCAGTATAAAGTCACTGTAAATAAAAAATATATGTTATACCAGCCTCGACATATTAATTACACCCTGTAAATTACAGTAATATATTCACAAATATTAATTGTGTTGATCATAAGTGACAGTAAAGACATTTCTAATGTTATAAAAGATTTCCGTTTCAAATAAATGCTGCTCTTTTGAACTTTTTATTCATCTGTGAATCCCGAGAAATAAAAAGTATCACCGTTTCCACAAAAATAGCAGCACAACTGTTTCCAGTATTGCTAATAACATAAATGTTCCCTAGAGAAGAAAATCCAACCTAAATAAATCAACTGATTTCTGAAGGACACGTTACGGGCTGAAACTGGAGTAGGAGCTGGAAATGTACAAGATTTCACATAGAAACTGATCAGTTGTAATAGTCTAAAATGTACTGCTTTCTGATTTTTTTTTTAAAAAATGTGTGCATAAGAGACTTCTTTTAAAAACTTTAAAAATCTTACCAATTACAAAATTCTGAATATGTACAATTTCATCCTGTTTTGCCAATCTAACAGAAGTCATTTAGACAGAAATATTTAAAGGTAAAGTAGCGAGAGAGTGGAAAATCATCATGAAATAAAATAAATCGTTACTGTGTTTGGAAATGGTTCCTTTAATACTGCTCGACTTGTGGTAGATAACCATGTAGGAATGAAATAAACTACAAAATTATACACTTGTACAGTATTATAAAGCATATGAACATTTTGAATGCTAAAGAATAAGTTTAATGAAAAAAAAGTGAATTCTCAAGAAAGAAAGAAAACACTCAGTGTTTTTTCGCTAGCAACGTCTGCTCCTAGGGTAACACGAACGATTTTAATTTAACATTTCCTCCCCTCTGTCCCCCCCCCATTTTGTTTTTTTGTTTTTTTTGTTCTTTCTGCATTTGCATGCACAACTTTCGCTTTCCTCTGAGAAACTCGCAAAACTTTTTCGCGAGGGAACCAAGCGGCAACCTCCCGCTCTCTCTCTCGTGAAGCCAACACGGAAGTGACTTACACTGTAATTCATCGACTGGCCGCTAGAAGCTGACTCCAAAAGGGAGTCAGTCCTCTAAGACCCTCCATGTTAAATGCCCACTTTAACTCCCTAAAAAAACCCCAACATTGTTACATCCTGTTCACAGGTGGTTTGGTCTATACGGGGTACTCTTTTGCCCTTCGTGACACTGTGAGGAGGTTGATTTTTTTATGTCTCCATTAAATTATTTAAGCCTTACGAGTTCTTTAATTAGGGCGTGGACCACCCCCCCTCTTTTGAGTGACCAGCGTGAGTCCAGTTTCCGCTGGGCTCAGCTGTGTGCATTCGGCGGCACGATATGTGTGCGTGGTTTCAGCAGTCAGCTCCCGCCTCTTTGCCCATTTTTTTTGATTATCCGGGAGTGACGCGCTGTGACGCGCTGCCAAGATGGCGACGGTTGGCTCCGCCTACTTTAGGCTTCAAAACCGCTCTTCGGAAACCTACGTGTGACGTCACAGACACTACATCCATGTTTTTATACAGTCTATGAGGAACGTGACAGCAGCCTTTTCCCGCCACTAAATAAAAAAGGAAACCGCGACCCTTTTTTTCCACAATTCTGACTTTATATCAAGCAACTGTGCGTTATAAAGTCAGAATTGTGAGATATAAACACTGAGGCACGGTAAACGGTCTTTGTTTACACTCGGGGATTTTTCTCGCCTGCTTATTAACAAGCACGTTCAACATTAACAGTAGCAAACATCAATGACATGATAACACCGGACGCCGAGATCCTCACATATACACAAAAGTGCTCATTCTGAAATCTGAATAAAGATGTATGCTTTGTAGCTACTACACATATACCTTCATTCGCCTTGTACAGGTATTCATCGTTTATGTCGTTTTGTTATAGTGTTTTTATTCGTACGGCTTGCTGCAAATGTTTCAACAATGATTTCGTCAACAGCATTCATTTTGAAGCAGGTAATGATTTAAACATTGGTTAAATAATTATTCATCTAACCTACCTAACCGTTTACATGGAAACGGTAATGCGGGTAAAAATACGCCTCATTTGCCGATTTTGGAGATTCTGAAACAGTTTGCTCAATCAGGACATTAACAATAAAATCCCTTCGACTTCGTGACTGCCATTATTGTTTGTCAGGACGGACAGCATACCGACAACCTCCCTGGATCTCTCGACTTCAACTGCAATATTCATCCGACAGCCGCTACATAGGCTCAAAAGGAGTCCCAACGGAGAGTGCGTTAATAATGCCCTAAGCTTTAGCAGTCAGAAAAAAAGCGTGTCTTTTACAGCCTGGTTCAAAAATGATTTTGGTCTATATAGCTAATTTTGCCCTTCATCACAACTGTGAGGGGGGTGAATTTTTTTAATAACTCATCCGTTTAAATTATATTACTCTTTCATGCATGTGTGCATACTTTAAGGGTGTGTCCATTGATTACGGTGATGCCGCTCTGTCACCACAGCGTCGGCTAGGTGGGCGTGGCTTCAGCCCCAGGCGTCGCTCCTAGCCATCATCTTTGCCCATCTTCGTTATCGGGAGTGACGCGCGGTGAAAACGCTGCCACAGATGGCGACGGCCTGCTCCGCGCCACTTTTGAGCTTCAAAAACCTCTTTCGAAACTACGCCCATGTTTTTATACAGTCTAAGGTTCAGACCAATGAGAACAGGCTACCTCGGTATCAGAAGTGTTGAGATTTTTAGAATGCACATTAGTTTATGTAGAACTGTTTATGGACCAGATAAAATGTATCATTCTGCCTCATCCTTTTTATAAAAAAAAAAAAAAAAAAAAAGATTTAACAGCTGAAATGTTATAATTAAAAAAAAATAAAAAGTCAAAACTTTACTTGAGCATGTAGCACAACAACAGGTTATAATTTTTGTGTTACTTTAAAATCCGGCCATCATTTTTTAATGTTTATATTTCACCGTTTATGCAAACAAAGAGTGCATTAGTGTGCTGCTAATTTTATTTGTTGGCTTTAGTCATGAAACTTGGTCAAATGATTTCAGTGTGTGTATCAGTACTTTATTTAATATGTCCAGCACATTTGAACAATGCCGTGTATAACAGTTTGTTTTGATATACATTATTCAAGAAGATTTAAGTAGTGTTTAATATGGGTCCTGGGATCCATACACTTAGTCTGCTGTGCAAAGTCTCCTCTGGCAGTTCAGCTAAAGGATCCAGCTTTCTCCAGTACCCAAGAGACTCTACAAAGTCATGGCAAGTAAATGTTGACTGGCATCACTAAGTGCTATTAAGCATTATAGATTGAGAAACATCCTTTCTACTGAGACGCTTCCTACATGTTAACAGTGGAAAATCCCACTTCGGCCTCTGAAAGGCCCTGGCATCTCTTGTACAGAATCTGCGTTGCACAAATGCCCCGTAGAACAAGCTTAAGCTCTGTTTCTTTCCCAGAACCTTTGAGCCCACAGCAACGTGTCTGTGAAAGTCGCTCCTCCTTCCCAGCATGTGCTGGAACAACACAAAAAATACACCCCTCAAGAGAGACGCAACATTGTCCTTGTTGTTCTGGACAAAGAGCTGATTTACTATCAAGACATGCACATTCTTCAGGGCTTAGTCTCTGCTTGCAACACAAACACAAGCCTGCAATCTTATATTATTAATAATATAATCAATAACGATTGAGAGTATTGCTGTCACTTGACCACTGCTGCAATATGTTGTCACTTCCACAGCATCTCTGATTATGTGACGAAGCATAAAACGTCTCTACTGCTGCAGCTTGCTGCTG
Organism: Sinocyclocheilus anophthalmus; assembly: GCA_018155175.1. NCBI lineage: Eukaryota > Metazoa > Chordata > Actinopteri > Cypriniformes > Cyprinidae > Sinocyclocheilus > Sinocyclocheilus anophthalmus. The sequence goes on from JADLZN010003252.1 coordinate 7,232, forward strand.
CGATTAAGAGGAGGAGACTGTGATATACTAAATATAGTTGAGCATAGATTATAGAGGAAGATATTAGATATTATTGAGATATTGTTTCTTAATCGTGTCACACAAAGATGGCACAGCACTTTTTCAGATAATAATGCTAATATATAATAATGTAAATGCTAGCAGGATTTATATTTAAAAGTTGTACTTATACAGGGCACAATTTAATGCCATGTATCTTCATTTGTATTCTATTCTTAAGTCTGAATTACATCACCTCTCTCTCTCTAGTACAATCCCAATGCTTTAATTTCTGATCCATAAGAGACTTAATGGAATTAGGTATTAAAAATAATTAAGCTGGACTGTGCTCACACAGTTCTGTGATGAAATTGGTGTTATATAATGCAACAGAAATTAAAGTGAAAGTTTTATGTGAGCTCAGCCTGGTCTACAGCAGGAGTCCAAACTTCTGAGACAAGTAGTTAAATTCATCTGGATTTTTAAAAAATGTATTATAATTTTTGTTATATTTTTGTTTGTTATGCAGTATCATAATAATTTGAGTGAAACATTAACATGTATTTCACATTTTTTTAGTATTTGGTTTGTCGCTCTTTTGCTATATTGATAGACGCACTCGAGCATCATGAGCTCCCCAAGTTTGTGTCAAACCTGATCATGTTCTCCAGCATGATCCAAACAGCATCTTCAATGGAAGATCATTTGACTGTCTTTACAAAGAGTCACATGATCAATAGTGATCAGTAGTGCAAAATCTCACATATTTATTTTATTAATTCTACATTATAACGTTTTAAAAAAAATGTAACCCTAAAACTTTACCCGAAAATTTTGATTTTGAACCACTGATTTTCAATGTGGTCTCAGACCTTGTCCTACTAAACAGAGTCATTATTGCTAACTAAAACTAAAACAATAAAATAATCATTACTTGAAATAAAATAAACATTAAATGAAATAACGTAAAATATAAAAAGTAAACTTAATATTCTTCAACCTCCGATTTTTATTTCTAGCAGCCCCATTTTATTGTAATTCTCTCCAAGACTCGTGGTGATCGATGGATTCCTAGTTTAGTTAAACTAAAACTAAAAAATAAATTATATGTACTGTATATATGTAGATGTCTATGTGTATGCAATATTTGAGTCTCTAGGGTGGCAAGGGAGGTGTGTATGTGTTGGCAATTTGTCACAGTTCAGTGCAAAGTGACCTCGCTTTTCTTTGAGAGGCTTGAGATTTCTCTGATTAAAGTAGATCGTCTGTGTGGTGCAGAGGAAAGCTTGTACCTCTAGCTGTAACACACACAAACACACATCCTGTCTCTCTCTCTCTGCTTAAAAGCTGTTTTGCCTCTTAAACATCTGTACACACATCTGCTGATAGCCGTTAACAACTCGATTAACAGATTGCTGTTGATATGTGACCACTCAGGCTAGACCCTGGATCCCTCTGCTGGACCGGATGCTGACGTGGTCCGACAACGCTGAATGGGACTTACAGTTATCTCTGTGTCGTTCTCCTGTCAGCATAGTAGTGGCATAAACCAGGAACATTGATGTCTGTGTACACTGCACCAAGTGCTTGTGTTGCCAAAACTCTGTACAGATGCAATATTTACAAGGTGTACACCTTACTGAGGTCTGTTAATTGTTACCCATATGGGACAATGTCGATGTAATTACCTTCAAGCTTGTCATCTCACAGTCCTACAATCTAGCATGGGAATACCAATGTAGAAAATAAGGGGATGTTCAGGCTGTATTAGGTGCATACCCGGTTCTTGGTACCTTTGCTATAATCAGACTACAATATCGACATCAACAATGTTAACTACTGTATCATATAGTTTACAAATTCTTTTAATATGCAATATAAATGGAGTTCAATCAGGCTTTTCTCTTCATAATGTATCTGCCACTGACAGCTCATCGGTTGATTGCATCCTGAAGTTGAAATTGAAAACACAAAGTGCTTCCTTTCTTCTTCTTGTCCTTTCCCTTCTGTCTTTCTTTCTCTTTTTCTATCTCCCTACACATTCTCCACCCATTACTGACAGTAGAAACGTGTAGAAAGCTACCGCTCCGGAGTAAATAACCATGGTACTATTTACCATGTAAGTTATTTAGCAGTGTTGTTTTCAGCTGAATCTAAGGCTTTGAACGCTTGCTGTTGTTCACTTACTTGTAGTGACGAAGCACAGCAGTCACATGTAATAATGGGCTTATGTTCTACATTTATCTTCATTGCCCTGGTTTTCATTTGCAGGACTCTTATCATCATTGGCTAATAATTCTTATATTTAGTTTTTTTGTTTACATAATGAATTATATTACATTAAATTATATTAAAGATTTAAATTGTCAATAAAATTGCCTTTAAATATGCTTTTGTAATTGGCATTGTTTTTAATTATGCAAATGGCACACCATACCATTTTAAATGACTTTATATTTCCACTACACTTTACTGAAGAAAAAAGGAAGAAATATAATGAAAAATATAGATATACAAAAAGCCTTTTCTTACTTTAATTCTCTCAGTTTTCTCCCCTCAGTTGAATTTGTACATACCTACGTACATGACCCCTTCTTTGGTTTTGGCAGCTGCCTCCTCCACCCCTGCCTTGGTTTTCTCGGCGGCAGCCACCACTCCCTCCTTAGCCATGGAGAATCCCTTCTTCAGCGCATCCATACTGGACCTCAGAGCTTTATGTCCTTTAACTGGAAGTGGCTCTTGTCTTATAACTGGTGAATGGAGCTGTGTGTGCTCTGACTGCCAGTGTGGTAAGTGTGTTTGCCAGAGTGTGTGTGCAGCTCCTTTGAGAGTGGGATGGGCACACAGTGCTCAGACAGATTGGGACACCCTTATCCAGGCCCAAATCCTCGCCCCCAGTAATAGGCCAAGCGGATGGGAGTAAGGCTCCGGGCCCGTACTCGCAGGATGGGGGTTATAATAACAAGTGGGTGAGAGGAATGACGAGAAATGGATTCCACAAGAAGAAAGCTTTTTCAGTTTGGCCTGTTTTCTCCAGCCACCCATAATAAATGAGATTCACATACTGGAAGATTAAATTGTTAATGCTCAAATCCAGCATCAGTGCACAGCTTCATAAAACTATTAAACAACCTCTTCCCTTAATCCTGCCACAGCATATGCATGCAAGCCACAACACACACTTACACGCCAGCCAAAACTACTGTCATACACTGTCTACATCCAAACTATAGAGTCCTAGCAGTGTTATTTTAGTAATTATACTATTATGTATCAATATTTTGAATTAGCTTTTATTTTCAATTTTCATTTTATATCATTTTTGGTTTTTATTAATTCTTACAACTCCTTATATTATCTCTCCTTTTTTACTTTTGTAGTTTAGTTGAGTAGTTTATAATTCAACTGTTTAATTTCACTATATCCTCCTTTTCCGCAAGCTGCACTGCACTGACTTCCTCATGAGTGGCAACACTCCTCATGCTCACAGAGCCTGTCATATTCATCAAATAATAATTTCAGTCTGACATGAGTGTATAAATATATGTTTGCTGTAATCTAATATGGATCCTCTTTGTGTGGACCATCTCTGTGAAGCTGATGTGCAGCCTCTGTAGGATATGCAACAGTGAAATTAAAAAAAGAACCACATAATTAGATTGTTATGATGCATGCAGTACATGAAAGATAAACCTTAATGAATAATCCTTCTCTTTCTATGTTATACAAGCAGTTCCATAAATAGCAAAAATGGTATCTTGAAGTACAGAAGGAAATTTGGTTTTTCATCATAGATGTATTTCTTGTTGGCTAATCCAACATGAACAAGGCAAATGTCCTTTATATTTTTTTATTAAGTTAAATCCCTCAGTGAGCTTGTGCAGTCTGAGCCACTGCACCACTCTGAACTGAATAAAAAGCCTTCACATGTCCACTCTAGTCCCGGTGGCCCCGCCCTTATGATGTGTAAAAGCCATGGAATCACATTCGATATAAAGCATTTCTGCAGTTTTTCTTACCTGAAAACAATAGTACAATTGTGACTCTCCTGAATTGTTTTTTTCTTACAGTTGTGAGTTTATATTTCACAATTCTGAACTGCGACTATATTTTCTTATAAACCCACAATAAGATTGGATTGGTTTACTTAGATTCCTGTCACAAGGAGAGATTTGATGCAAAAAGTTCATGAAAGTATAAATGCAATAGTTTTGTCATCATTCATTCTGGCATAAATGCAGTAACCTATTCTTTCAGCTGTGCCTGAAAGATACAAAACTGCTCCTGATATGTTGCAGACGGATCTCTCAGAGCAGAAATAGTGTCTGGTCACTGGTAGTCATGTGACCTTGTTATCCACCTCCATGATGATGCTCTGCACAGGCAAACTAGATGACCACCTCTGTATGTCTAAATATAACTCCTTGCATTTCCCAGGACAGTGAGAGAATGTAATCTAATACCAGCTGCTCAGAACTCAGCACAATCGGGTCGATATGTATCCATCACGTGGCAAAAATCAAGACCATAGGAGAACAGCATGATCAGTACTGAACGGATCAGCAACATGATGACAGAATAGTGTGAAATATCTCATCCAAACTCTCTCAAATCACCTTTGAAGCGATATCTGGAGCATATACGTCAAATTTTGCAAAACAAAATTCTCTCTAAGTTGAGCTCAGCACTAATTTAATAGAATACATCGGTGGACAGAAAGGCCTTTTTATGCTGAAAAGCTGGAGTGTAATGCTGATCTATGTTGAGTACATGAAAAATGAACAAATGTTGAATGTACTTGTTTACGTCATAGGAGCAAACATAAGTCTGCATCTTTCAGCATTTACCATCAGTGCTACAATATGAAACCATTTCAGTGGTTGATTTCTTTCATTATGCAGGTCAGTTGTTTTATTTATTCTTCTTCTGTCACATGTTTTCTATGTTGACAGTCATACTTATGCTTGTTAATTGTCAGACATTAAGTCTCTTTTTCTCTCTCTCTATCTTTTGTTCAGTCTTCTGCCATTGTGGTGGACCAAACGGATCATCTGATCAAGCAGCTTTGAGAATGGGATTCAGGGAAAAATCCCGTCTGTGATCATACCACATCCCTGCTGTCACTGAGGAGAAAGGGTGAGGCTTGCGCCAAAAGTGCAAAAGTTTGTATTGCAGCTGCAATATAGTTCCACTGTGGCAGACCTTTGATGACACTTAAAAACAATCTCAGTGTTCTCCTAGAACATCTCTATGGTGACGCTCGTATGTTTTCAGACATAGAGCTTTGATTTAGGACTAAAGGCTAAAACTTTGGACATAGCAGTTCCATTAGTTCAGTGGTATTTCTTTTGAAAAAATATTGAACTCCATTTCAAAGTATTCATTATTCAAAATTTCATTAATTAAAATAAAATGTATAATTACTTATATGTTGTAATACGTTTATACAGTATGTACATATAAATACAGTACAAACTTTTTTAATCGTCAAAGAATGTAGCAGTGTTTCATGTCACAACATTGATTTTCACACCACATTCTATAATAAATAAATATTTTCTTTATCAGCAAATCAGTATATTAGAATGAACGAGTTCCTGTGAAGGATCATGTGACAACTGAAGACTGGAGTAATGGCTGCGACACTTCAGCTTTGACCTCACAGTGGTATTATAATACAAAAGATTTTTTTTATGAAATACCACTGCCCTAAAAGATTGTGTGTGATAATTATACTAATATCACTCCCTATATATAGACACCAAAATAATTGTATGTCTCAATCCAAAGAAGAGAGCAGTAAGATACGAGTGCCTGCTAGCTATAGTGCTTTGCTTGCCAAATAAAAGTGTTTGTTATAGTTGCAGTTGTACGGTGCAAGCATTGTATTGTAAAGTGTTTAAAACTTCCTTAAAAAATCTTGCAGTTTCTCTCTCTCTCTCTCTCTCTCTCTCTCTCTCTCTCATACACACACTCTCTCTCACACACACACACACACCCTAAGGCACACACACACAATGCCTGCACAGGGTCTGTTTTAGTGACTTTGAAAATCCATTGCAACAGCTTGTGTTGCCTGGCAACACTCATTTTCTCATTGAATCTGGGTCTAAAGAATTAGTTCAAATGTGAGAACTGTGAAAGACACTTTCTCTAAACATGTGGTCTGAGTACAGATAGCTCTTCACAGCATGTGCTCGTGGGGTCAACAGTGTCCGCGGCTCTCCCCAGCCGGTGGCCGTCCCTACTAGAGGTCATTCTCATTATGACAGCAAAATTGGTTGCTGTAATATAGGCAACCAAATTTGCACAATAGTGCTAAATGACACATACGTTGGACACAGTCACAGGCCTTGCTCAAATACCTGTGTATGTTATTGGCAACTCTACCAACAAAAGTAGCCATGGCACAGGTCTCTTGAGTGCGTAATGTACCATCAGCCATTGCTCCTGACCGCACTGGAGCTAATGCACTGCTAGTGGAAGCCTTCCTCAGGCACAACATATTCTCTACATTATAGCCCAAGTCTCTCTCTGCCCACATCTTGGGATCATTATATACCCATGCCCAGGGCTGGACTGGGACAAAAAAATCGGCCCTGGCATTTTTTGGTTCAGGCGGCCCACCACCACTTCGAGATATATACAGTGGTGTGAAAAAGTGTTGGCCCCCTTCCTGTTTTTTTATTTTTTGCATATTTGTCACACTTAAAAGATTCAGATCATCAAACAAATTGTAATATTACACAAAGATAATGCAAGTAAATACAAAATGCAGTTTTTAAATGATTATTTATTTTATTAAAGGAAAAAAGCTGTCCAAACCTGCCTGGCCCTACGTGAAAAAGTAATTGCCCCCTAAATCTAATAACTGGTTGTGCCACGCTTTGCAGCAACAACTGCACTCAAGTGTTTGCGATAACTGGCAATGAGTCTTTCACATCGCTGTGGAGGAATTTTGGCCCACTCTTCTTTGCAGAATTGTTTTAATTCAGCCACATTGGAGGGTTTTCGAGCATGAATTGGACTGTTTAAGGTCATGCCACAGCATCTCAGTCCAGACTTTGAACTTACACTCCAAAACCTTAATTTAGTTTTTCTTTAGCCATTCAGAGGTGGACTTGCTGGTGTGTTTGGGATCATTGTCCTGCTACATAACCCAAGTGCGCTTGAGCTTGAGGTCACAAACTGATGGCCGGACATTCTCCTTCAGGATTTTCTGATAGAGCGCAGAATTCATGGTTCCGTCAATTATGGCAAGTCGTCCAGGTCCTGAAGCTGCAAAGCAGCCCCAGATCATCACACTACCACCACCATGTTTGACTGTTGGTATGATGTTCTTTTTATGAAATGCTGTGTTGGTTTTACGCCAGATGTAACGGGACACACACCTTCCAAAAAGTTCAACTTTTGTCTCATCAGTCCACATAATATTTGCCCAAAAGTCTTGGGGATAATTAAGATATTTTTTTGGCAAATGTGAGACGAGCCTTTGTGTTCTTTTTGGTCAGCAGTGGCTTTTGCCTTGGAACTCTCCCATGGATGCCGTTTTTGCCCAGTCTCTTTCTTATTGTTGAATCATGAACACTGACCTTAATTGAGGCAAGTGAGGCCTGCAGTTCTTTAGATGTTGTTCTGGGTTCTTTTATGACCTCTTGGATGAGTCGTCGTTGTGCTCTTGGAGTATTTTTGGTTGGCCGGCAACTCCTGGGAAGGTTCACCATTGTTCCAAGTTTTCTCATTTGTGGATAATGGCTCTGACCGTAGTTCGCTGGAGTCCCAAAGCCTTAGAAAATGGCTTTATAATCCTTTCCAGACGCTCACCTGTTCTTGAATTTCTTTAGATCGCGGCATGGTGTGTTGCTTTTTAAGCATGCTTCACTTTGTCAGACAGTTTCTATTGAAGTGATTTCTTGATTCAACAGGTCTGGCAGTAATCAGGCCTGGGTGTGGCTAGTGAAATTTAACTCAGCTTTCTAAAATAATGTGGTTAATTGCAGTTCTTTCATGATTTAACAGGAGGGGTCAATTAATTTTTCACGTAGGGCCACGGAGGTTTGGACAGCTTTTTTCCCTTAATAAATGAAATCATAATTTAAAAACTGCAGTTTGTATTTACTTGCATTATCTTTGTGTAATATTTAATTTTGTTTGATGATCTGAAATATTAAAGTGTGACAAACATGTAAAAAATAAGAAATCAGGAAGGGGGCAAACAATTTTTCACACCACTGTATATATATATATATATATATACTATTATGCTAATAACTATAGATTATATCTATATATATATATATGTATCTATCTATATTATATATATGTAATAAATATATAATATATATTATATATATATATATATATAGATTATATATATAAATAGAATGATCGATATATTCTATATATTAGAAGGGTGGGGTATGTGGGGTGTCTGTAGGGGGGCTCTGGTGGTGGCTCTCTCTAGGTGGGTGGGTGGTGTCTGTGATATTTCGAGGTCGTGTTCTCGAGGTGGTGTGGTGTTTGGATTTTGGGTAGGGGTGGGGGGGGGGGTGGGTGGGGGGGATAGAGTACTATAGGGGGTGGGTGGGTTGGTGTGGACTAGGGGGCTATGGTGGTGGGATCTGGGGGGGGGTGGGTGTGGGGTGGATGGGGGAGGGGGGTGGGGCTAGGATGGGGGTGGGGAGGAGAGGGAGGGTAAGAGAGGGTATGTGTCTAAAGGGTGGTCGGGGGGGTGTTGTGTAGATCTAGAGGGGGTAAGGGAGAAGGAGGGAGAGTATATGTAGAGGGTCTCATAAGTCTGGGAGTGTAGGACGAGGGCTGGGGCTGTCTGTCAGGGATAGCAACGTCTTTCGTAGGGTCGGGGAGTATATATATGGATATAATATATATAGAAGAGGAAGAGAGAGAGAGACACACACACAATACTGAGGAGGTCGGGGGGTTGAGATTGGGACGATCTGGAAAGAGTGTTGTGGGGGTGATGTTGGGTAAAAGAAGCTGGACGTGCGCGCGCCTGCACGATCAACCTTTAGGGCGCTTTTAACGGGGGTGTGGGGATGCCAAGAACAGCCAAGCCGATATAAAGTGTGGGAAATCGTTGAGGTACGAGGAGCGTCCGTAGCGGGGTTGGCATCAATAAGTGGGTTTATCAAGGAAAGGGAAGATAATCAGCGAGGGGCAAACAGTGGAGGAAGGGTGGTGGAGACCACATGAGCTCCCTCGGCAGTGCTCTTCGCTGGGGAGGACACAGGCCACAACGGACACGAGGGGGTAGAACGAGACGAGGGGAGGGTAGGGGGCCGGGGGAAGGCGGAAGAGGGCCCAAACGGGAGCAAAAGACCGGAGGCGCAACAGGGGCAGGACGCGGGGGGGGGGGGTACCAAGGGGGAGGGGGGACAAAGAAGAAGAGGAAGCGAGGAACGACACAAAAACCCGACGGGACGGAACCGACGAGGGGTTGGGTCCGGTACCCAGAGGAAAAGAGGTGGAACACCTGGACGGTGTAGGGGTGGGATTGGGGGGGAGAGGATGGGAAGGGGGAATAACAAGATGGGAAATTTATGCTACATATTAGAGGCTAGACCGTGTCATTGGACGAAAGGCAAGAACGGGAAAAGTGTTAGCAAATACATGTGTCAGGCAGCGAGCCAGAGTGCACACCGCAAAACTCGCCAGGTAAATCACGGAACGGGTGGGACACGGGGACTTAGATCGGGATTGACATTCCGACGGCACGAGCGGCACAGGCATCGGAGGCAAGTGGACCACAACCAGAGTTCAGCGTGACTCACTGAACGTCTCTGATTGGCCAGGGCATGCAAAGCGCAAACAGACCGGGTTGATTGGTTAGAAGCAGCGCTGGTACAAACGCGTCTGTCGCTGGCTCATGGGCCACCAAAGCGCGAACGCAGATTGAATAAGCAGCTGAGCTGGGCCGCCTAAACGATCTATCACCCCGGTGTTGATCAAGATAAAACTATTATTTGGCGCGTTTTTTGGTGGGCGGGGATGAGCTGGCGTGAAAAGTCCGGTGGGGGTGGGGCGCAGAAATCGAAGGGCACGAGAAACGTGAAAGGCCGACGGGTAGGAGGGTGCTCTAAGGTGTGGGGAAGCGTTGCTGATATAGGCGAGACACAATACTTAAGCCTCGTCGATAGCACATGGGGATGGGATGGGACGCTGGGTCAAGACAGAGACAAACCAATGGCCTCTGGCGTCCTAGTCGGGCCGTGGGGGATGTCCGCGCGGCGGGCAAAAAAAACAAAAACGTTCTGTCGGGGCGGTGTCTGTGTGCGCCCAGTTGCCGGAAAGACGGTGCGTAAAACACGGGATCGGCGGCTCTCTGTGACCAGCGTCCAGCCTGCGGGTGGGCTCCAGGCCATGGCGGGCGTAGATGAGCTGGACTTACCTAAAGGGGCAGGACGGTGTAAGGGATGAGGTTCAGCTGGGGTGGTGGGGGCAGCAGGAAAATAGAGAAGGTCGGCAACAGTCTGGGTCAATGGGCGGGGAAAGCTGCGTATGGAGCCTCAGCGCAGGACAATTAACACAGCACAGGCAGTGGCGAAACCAATGACAGGAATGCTTAGATACTCCATGTGTCAAAATACGGGCGGGGTCCGTAGTCAAGGTGGGGCTGGCAGGTGGAGGACGGAAGGTTGTGACTATGCTCTGTGTCGTACGAGTGGCACTGGCCGGGATAGTAGAGTGGAACGAGGGTAAGCAGGGGGAGGGGGGTACCAGGTGGGAGAAGGAGAAGTAATGGAGTCGCACGCAGTTGGGCAGGCATAGTGGACATGCCCCGGCCGGTGTTGGGGGTCGAGGAGACACCCACAACACCGCCAGTAGGGGCGCAGGGCGGGACACAACGGTGTGCCCAGGTGCCGACGGCGGCGTCGCGCCGCGGAATCCAGAGAACAAGCGGCCAGCGGGGGCAGCGGCACTGGAAAGTCTCTGTGACAGCGGGACAGGGGGGGATGTGGGCAGCGCGGAGGCACGGAGGCTGGTAGTCGACAGGGTGGAGTGGCCAGGAGCGCCCGACAAGCCGCTGGCAGGCCAAGCGGGGTTCGACTGGGGGGCAAACCGGGGGGGCCCGCAAGGGGGGGCAGCAACTGCCACGGAGAAGACGCATCAGGCGACCACAGCCACGGCCAAAGGTGGGGGTGCGATTGGTGACGGTATGGCTAGGAACAACTACGGCGGCGCCAAACAAGGGGGAGCACGTTGTACGAGGCTGGGACATCAGAAGGTGCGGGAAAAACGAGGTGAAGGTGCCATGCCCCCGGTCCGCCAAGAGGAGGGGCGGGGGGGCGCGCAACGCCGGCCCAGCCAGCCCGGCCCTGTGCGGGACGGGGAAGCACGGGGGGACAGCGCTGCTGTGGCTGCGGCTGCCACCGCGCTAAGGGGGGGCGTGGTGTGCCAGAGGTCGCGCGCTCGCGCCACCTGGCGCGTCTCGGTGCCCTCGGCCGCGTGTCGGGTCCGTTGTGCGTAACGCGCGCAGCCGCTGACTGTGGGCGCCGGAGCCGGGACGTCTGCGAGAGGGGGCGCAGGCCGGGGGCCAGGTGGTTGGCCAAGCTATGGGACGAGTCAGAGCGGCTGGGGGAGTGGCTGCGTCGGTCGCTTGGTGCAGTGGCCCCATCTTGGGGCCACTTTGAGGCCCGCGACCACTGGTACACCGAAGCCTTGGAGCCGGGCCATACACCGATCGCCCGGTGCACGGGGAACCAACCCCTGTGCGACAAAGACGAACCCCGGCCAGGGTTCCACGGGGAAGTGACGTCAGAATGGTCAAAGACAAAACCGCAGACCAACGAAACACCAACGGGGATCGCCAAAGCCAAGGACTGCAAGGTCGCTCCGGGGGCTGGGCCGGAAGCACACAGATCAGGCCCAACGGGAACTGGCGCCAGCACAGGGAGGCGGCCACAAGGAAAACGGAGGGGTGACACGGCCCGTAGCACGGAATGGCAAGAGGGACGGGCTTTAGAGCAGAGAGGGAAAGGGACAAGTAAAGAGCTGCGGGGCGAAAGGAGGGGGCCGGGAATGGGGGCAAGAAATGTGTCTGGTGAATGTGTTGGTTGGTCAACACCATACTCCCAGGCGGCAGGCCACGGAGGCGAAAGCAGCAAGAGGGAGGGCTCAGAAACCAACTGGAGCAAGGGGGAACGGGGGTCGCTAGAAAAAAGAAGGTTGAGAACCAGGAGACTTCAGGATACAAACCAAGAACACCCGAAACCAGAGAAGACAAGCCCGGGACAGCGGGAAGGCCTAGACGGGTACCCTGCAAGTAGACACACACACGACACTGACAGCCCGACGACACCGGAGGAAGCAAATACCACGACCCAGCACCGCGGGAGAACGGACGAACCACGGGCTGGCGAGACCCTAAAGACACAGAGCTAAACCGACTGTGGGGGAAATGAAAGACTCGCCACATAGATAGAGTGACTGCAGGAGGAAGTCATCCCCTACTCTATTCTCTACACATATTACATTGACTCTCTCAACATCCATGGTCCCGACCAATGCCTTTCTCTTCGGTCAATCTAAAAACAATGGGCCGTCTGCTTGAAACCCTAATGCAGGGGAGACAGCCCCAAATATGGAGAGATTCAGAGGACCGTCTGCTTTAAAATACCTTGAAATCAGGGGAGACCGCCCACACATATATAGGAGGACTGCCTACATCTTTGACCACTTCAGAAGGCAAACCCTTACCTTGATCCAAATCCCTAAGCAGGTCTGCCTAGTAGGCTTGCAGCACCGCCATAGTGTGCAAAGCCTCCCAATTGTGACCCGCTGCCACATACGCCCTGCCATTCAGACACGAGGTGGTCTGAAGTGGCCTGAATGGCAAGACAGGAGCCTTCAATGAGGATGACTCGCCCTGGGAGAGATAGCCCACGAGTGTCTCTTCCACAGGGCATTAGCATAATCTGCGTGTTGGAAAGGATGCAGCCAAGCTGAATATGGATTCACCCACGAAATCTCAAGCTCGGCATGGAGATCGGGGAGAAAGGGAAATCTCTTGGGGGATGGATGATTATGGCTGGACAAATAACGCTCATCCCAGTCTGCCGCAAGCAGGTTTTTGCTTTTCTAGCTCCTAGACCAGATTGAGCCTCTTTGCAAAGCGAGCTGTAATGTCCAATATTTCCCCATATGTGGGGCTGGCAGGTTGAGATTACTCAGTACTCACACTCTCCTCGTCGTAACCAACCACATCCACTTCCTCACTCTCATGACTGGATGATGCCAGCAAAATGCTATCTGCGGGATCTGCTATTGTTTGTGCTTGCTATCGAAGATCTAGAGAGATCCAGTCCCTTTTCGAGCTTCTCCACGAGCTTAACCTGCAAATCTCACGACGCGAATTTCCACCGTGCTTCGGCAGCAGCAAGAAGCAGATGCCTCTTCCACATCCTGCGAGAACAGGTACAAACAAAAACAGAGCTTCCTTATCACAAATTTATCACAATGAGTGCATTTAGTGCCTTTGAGCACTGAACGAGTGTGCTCCTCGCCGAGACACATAACGCAAAGGTCATGTCCTCAGGTGTCAGAAATCTTGGACATTGTAGCGTCTGGACCAATCCAACACACTATATATTCTCTTTTTATATAACAAATACTCTGTAACCTCATTTAACAAGCCATATGAGGACCCATGAACCCGTCCCCCCGGAATGCGTAACACCCCAGAAAGTCGAACAGGCCTCTTTGTTGCATAGCAACCAACGCTGATATCACTGGTTTTATAGCCCAAATATGTAAAGCCGGGCAAATCCCTGCCATGTCCCAAGGAAAGCAGAGTAGAACTGGACTGTGTTCTGTTAATCATAGAAAAACCGTTATTGATGAACACACATTTTCTTCAGCCCTTGTGTATATTCTTGCTGTTTGTATTTTTAATCTGGTTTGTATTATAGACAGTTTTATGCTTTTATGCTTTACGTAAACCACTCATTCTCATAAGGAACTCTACATCTAGTTTCTATGAATTCGCCTTCTTATGATCGATACAAGTGTGTATATTATATGCTGATATCTATGCAACATATTGATGTTCTAAGATTTTTTACTAATTTGTGCCTCAACACCCAAGCGAATTACATACGCAAAATACCATGCTCTAAGACAAAGAGTCATAAAACTCCCCAGAATTTCCAACCTCCCGCTTGGGATTTCAGCCGTTCGGGTGCGGATTGGGGACAAACCCTTCTTGAGAGGCGTGAATCTCTGCAGGCTTTAAAGGCCACACTTCATGTGACCCCCCCATTCGGTGGTTCGGTCAGATGCTAAGATGTAGATGTGAGAAAACGCTTCAGGATACCAAAGCAGTGTGCCAGGCCTTTCTTCGGCCTAGTCCTTTCCATTCATCAAGTGACTCTGACTCAAACTGGTTCTTTTCATCAACTAATTTCAGCAAGATCTTGAACCTTAAGATTTGCATCAGGAATCTCTTTCAGACATCCGAGACTCGCAAGTATCAAACTTAGTCGATTTAATTGATGCATTAATTATCAGTTACACCTTTTTACAAGGTGTGTGTGAACTAAGAACTGACGTTTTCCCTCATGCTTAGATCGGCTGAATATGCAAAGTGTTCCATAAAATTCATTCTTTATGCCTCTTTCTGTGCTGAGTTAAACTTTAACCCTTTCCTATACCAACTGTGTGTGTGTGTGTGTGTGTGTGTATGTGCATGTTATACCAGTTATGGTTCTTTATAGTAGATGTTTAACTATTAAGTGTTTATGTAGTGTGAGATAAAACCTTACTTGTATCACATTTGACGTGTTCATTGTTTACTCATAATCGGAGTCAATAATCATGCAGATTTACTTTACAAGCTTTTGTAGAATTGTACAGTAAGGAATTTATTTCCCTTAACCAGGAAATTAATTTTCTTAGAATTGACAAGACAGTTGACTCTGAGTGGTCAGTTAAATATCTACAGTGGATCTAATATATGAATAGTTAATTATAACTAGTTATGGTTAATTATTCATATTTCCCCATGAGCTGATTCGCTACAGATTTTGGTGGAGAGAATGCGGGCATGACAAAACGAAAGTTATGAGTTTAAACACTGTCAACCTAAAGGTGTGTGCGTGATAGTCCAGGTTAAAATTGGGCGTGACTTGAGATGCCCTGTTGTTTCCCTATTTGCTGGCTTGTTTAGATGGAGATAAAGTGGGGGTTTGAATTGGTACTGCTATTATAATTGGTAGAGTCTTTATGTATTTCATGCTTAATGGTATCAGTGTAAGGTTAATCTGGTTTTTAGCAAAGGAACCCTAATTTCAGTTTTAAAGCATAAATCTGTCTTGACAAACCGTAAGTCTGAATCTCAGCTCAGCGGCATTCCCAAACTGTACCATATGTAATATGCTTTAGTGAAGAAATCACAAATTGCAGTATTGTTTAAATTGTTTCTGATGAAGAAATCTCAGTACAGTGTTATATAAAGGTAGCTTTGAGTGATTCTTCTCTTTCTACAGCATAAAGGCCTTATCGTTTATAATTAGATTGAAGCAATTCATCTACACTTTGACTGTATATATAAGCCGAGCAACCTGGTGGTCATTATGTGTTTCACTCGCTGAGTGAATTTAAAGGTGTAATACTGTACTTTAAGTACTCATATGTGAGGCAAACATAACTACATATATGTTTAAACCGGTTTTAACTTACAGTAAACACGTTTTGTAATTCTTTAAACAAGTGCAAGAAGTTTATTGTTGCATTAGAGAAGCACTCACCGAAGTGCTAATGTAATGCAACAAGTCTTGAAGGTTGAAAGCACCACGTTCTAAAACTATGACTGTTTAACATAGACAGACATTAAACTGCGTTAATTACACTGGCATTCATTGGTTACCGTGACAACAACTTGTCACCGGAAGTGCTAACGTCACATAGCACAACCCGCCATGTTTGTAAACAAACCATTTGAAGCAGCTAAGCTAAAACGACTTAGCATAGTTTTATTTTAGGCTAAGCTACTCAAATAGCTTTAATAATTAGGGGTTAACACTCTTTAATTGAAGCTCTTAAATACAGCATGCGTGTGTGCAGTGTGAAGTAATTTGAATTTAACCTAATCCCTGGTTTCTGATTTTTCCATTTCTCTTCCTTCTTTTTCTTCTTTTTCTATGTTTCTCAATCTTCAATTCGTCTCAGCGAATTTAACTATCTAGATGTATCCTTCCTGAATGCTATTGCTTAGTTACTAGTTAATTAAATCTAAATTTAATTAAATCTTAACTGTCTATCGAGGAAAGACTCATTAAGGTATTGGGTGCTTTTAGTAACACACTAATCACTAGTGCCGCTATTTGTTCCTAATACCAGATTTATTACCTTGTTTTGATAATAGCAGTCAGCTAATTTTAAATCCATTTACATGTTATGCCCCCTTGATGTTCTCTCTGAACCTCAAAAGGAACCAGAGACATTTCTATTTTTGATTTGTTTATTTTCAAACATAAATCAAGCCCTAATTTTAAGACCCGGTTACAAAGTCATCTAGACAAACACTAGGGCATAACTATCATCCTGAGTACCAAATAATAAGCATAATCTGAATAGAAATGCTCTCCTTTTCCTTATGTTTTTCCCTTTTCTCCTTCATACCTCAGAGATTAAGCCTGTTTGGGGAACCGTCAGTAAATTCTGAGTGATAATTTGACAATAAGAGTAGTCTTAAGTCATCAATCAAAACCCTGTTTACGCCCTTTTCAGCAAACATATGCTGACCCAAAACTATTTTAGCAGTCACACTCTGTTTTGATCTTGTAGTAGTCTCTAGCCCTTACGCTCAACACAAGTGTGCCAAAATGTTGCAGATGCTCAGACTAACTGCCCAGAATGCAGACCAAAAAGAGGGCTGGCCAGGCGTTGTGAGGAAACCCCCTACCCAGGGCCGACGACCACCTACTGAGCCGAAAGCAACTGGACACAGAGAGAAGTGCACCTCAGACTCAGGACTCAAGCGAGAGTTATGGCTACAAAAAGCTCACCAAGGTCATCATCTTCCTGACCCACAACCTAATGGGATTGAAACAGGAGGAAATTGATAGATTTCAAGAGACTCTGATCCAGCAGCTGAACAACACTCAAGACAAGCTTGACATGCTCCGAAGAGAACTCAGGGGCTCCTACAGGCTGCGAAAAGAAATGCAGTGGGAGAGACACCCTACTCCTGCATCCTCACTCAGCCGTGCAAACTCCCTCATATACAACAAGCTACGAAGGGGAGAGCCAAAACTTTCTGCTTAACAACTCAGCAGACAGAACGACAATACCTGCAGCAACCACAGGGAGGAGGGGGTCCCTTCCAAGCATCCCCGCAGAGCCATGATTTGACCCCCAGAAACTTTGACAAGCTACCAAAGAACAATAGTTTCCTACTTTTATGCAGTACGAGCAGTAATTTAGAACGGTGGAGTCGTTTTAAACATTGCTTGCAAGCAGACCCAATAATCAATCTTATGTGTCTGTTTCATAAGTTAGTAACTTCTTCTCCATGCGCATACCAGTTCCTGATCAAAACCAGATAAAATTATAGTTTGAATGTGCCTTCCTACCAGCAGTAGAAGTTTTCAGTGCTATAATGTGTTTAAATCGTACGATAAGAAACTAACCTGACTTTAGCGAAGAAATCCTAATTTCTGTGTTAGTAGAGCATAAGTCTATTTTCTGACGACGAAATCTCGGGATTAGCAGCTCATATAAATGGTACCAGAATAAATCGGTCTGATTTTGGGCGAAGAAATCCCCTTCTTCAGTACTGTGTAGGTGATCTGAGCGATGCTCCTCATTTCACTGATTTAAGGCCTTATTATGTGTTATGTATCATTGTATTCATATCGACCCACTCATGTGAAACATTTACGTAACCCTTATACATGCGCGCACCAGGTTCTGAAAATAATCAGATAAAACTATAGCTTGAATGTGCCTTCCTACAAGCAGTAGAAAGTTTTCAGTGCTATAATGTGTTTAAATCGTCGATAGAAACTACCATTTTTAGCGAAGAATCCTAATTTCTTGTTGTTATTAGAGGTACAGCTGTTCTGATGGTAAACCTCAGATTAGCAAACCCCTTAGACAGGTACCTGAATAAATCGGTCTGATTTTGGGCGATGAAATCCCCTTTTTCAGTACTGTGTATGTGATCTGAGCGATGCTCCTCATTTCTCTGATTTAAGGCCTTATTATGTGTTACGTATCATTGTATTTCATTTTGACTCGCTCATTTGAAACATTTACGTAAAATTAATGGTGTTATTCTAGCGTAGCTAACTACGAATCCACCATTGCCTGTGAAGTGAATGTGCTGTTTTGATTAGTGAATGAAGTTGTATGGGACTGTTATGCCCCGCATGAGTTTCCCCATGCATGCTCACAGCAGTGCAAGTCTGCTCCACCTGCACCTGTTGTGAGCTTGCATTGGTCTCCTAGCAACACGTGACCCCGGAAGTGTGAGCAGACTCTTCCGGTTAATCTGACAACAGCAGTCACTTCACAGACCTGTGTGTCAACAAAGGATTGCGTGTAACTAACGCTAACTCTTAAGCTAAGCCCTTTACCTCAACTGCTAGCTGTTAGCATCTGACTAACGCTTAGATAGGCGTGTAAAGTGTAACTTTCTAACCACACCTCTCTCTCTCTCTCTCTCCGTCACTCCTGGTGTCACTTCCTGTTGATGCCATCACAGGTCCCTGTGGGACCCACCCACATACTTGGTTTTACTTGTGTTATTGTTTATATTTTTGTTTTGACTTTATTCTACCTCTTTTTAATTTTATTGCATTTATTTACATTTGTTTAGCACAAATGTACCAATTCAGCTAAATTGATTTGTATTAAATTTGAGATTTAATTAAATCAAATTTTTATTTATTTTTTATTTTTTCATTTTTATTTTTATTTTTTATTTTTTATTTACTTTCCCTTTTAATTTCCTACAGCTCTTAGGACCCCTTGTTATTTTATTTATTTTTTTTTGTTTGTTGTGTTTTACTTTTACCTTATTTTAGTTATTTCACCATCACCATCGTCGCTTTTGGATAGGATTACAGTAGTTCTAGCCACTGTCGTTTCCTTAACGAGTTATACAGTTTATTAGTAGCATAATCCCTGTTTCCTCTCTACTTCTCCTCACGCCTCAGTGCCAGGCCTAATACATTGAAGGGCAGCTACCATTCCACACAATGTAGGCTAAGATAAAACTAGAAACAATTCCCACTGTTTTTTTTTTTTTCTTTTGACGAGGTATTTTGGTGGGTCCCTGCTAGTTTAGCTAACAGCCTAACCCTAAGGGTTATGAAGTCTATTGCAGCATCACACACAAGTGAAACCTGCTTAGCCATATCTCTTAAAGAAAAAACTAAAATAGATAAAATCTTCCCTTTTTTTTTGTTTTTTGTTTTTGTTTTTTGAGTCATCTATTTCAGTTTCGTCATAGTGACCAAACCCGTAAACCATCAGTGTTTTAAGTAATAGTTTGACTACATGTATAGCCCGGTCATCAGCTGACCCCTGCTTACGGCCCCCTCAACAAAGTTACTCAAACTCTCCCTTTGTGTTCACGAACACAAAAACATAGCACCCTACCTCACTAGCTGCCTCCCACCAGCTATTCATACCTTACACGGCCTACACAGCCGTTCCCCTTAGAGATAGTTTAACACCTCTGTACGTAACTGCATTTGCCTTGTGTCTCTCTCTCACTGGTGTTCCCACAAGTGTGCCAGTACAGA
>JADLZN010003253.1:0-28308 GCA_018155175.1 Sinocyclocheilus anophthalmus
GAAGTTTTGCTCCCAATGTTAGGAAAAGTGACAGGATGGTGACGCTGTTGAGTCGATACACCTAGGGGGTTGGTTTTACTGTGTTAGCAGGATAAAACTAACTAACCTAAGTATTGAGGAAAACCCTAATTTTCTTTTTGGGGTTTTACTAACTGGATGGGCCAGTGCTCTTATAAACTAGGCTTGGTGGTGAGTTAAGTTGGTTCAATGGCACCAAGTGAGCTCCTGTAAGGTCACCGGACACTCTGTCCCCACATACTGCAGTGAGCCTTTCAAACAGCTACGGCTTTTAGCACAACCGGGCAACACTCGGGTGAGGCGCATCAACGACTAACTGGCCTGAAAAGAGAATGGGGCTAAGCCCTGCAAGCTACCCGTCAGCGCAGACCCGTAGTCTGATGTACCTCATCAATAGCTGACAAAGTGGTATATCCAAACCTTCGCCCAGTTAGTCTTTGTTGACTCCTCCTCCGATGCCCGATTGCTGATGCCTCACTGTGTGCCTTCACTTGCAATACTAGGACGGAAATATTCGGTTTCACCCCCAGCCCGCACCAGGTTACGTCAGAACAGGTGGCTCTGCTCACTGTGACTCACCGAGTCAACCGTCACTTCACCGACCAAGCACTAGGGGGGGCACTATCCACTAACAGGCTTAAGCCAAAGGGGAAACCTATGAAAGTTTAGCTGAGTTAATTAACTGAAGGAAAGGAAAAAAACAGCCTAACAGGAACAAAACTTGATTGCAAATGAAATTAGAATTTCAAATGAGAAATGGTAGTTCATGATTAAAATTTTAATGATGTCTTCATTAAAATTGATAAGAGCAATTAAAATTAAATTAATCAATTGTATCGTTGAAGTAGGGAAACCCAACCCTAATTAACTACTAATGAAATTAAAATTTCAGAGCAATATTGATAGTTTATGATTAAAAATTTTATGTTGTTGTCATTAAATTATAAGAGCAATTATAATTAAATTTAATCAATAAGTATTGTTGCAATACGGATTGTAATTCATTATGAAACAAAATTAACATTTCAAATCTGTAATTAATTATGAAATTAAATTAAAATTTCAAATCCATAATTACTTAAATTAGTAATATCTACTGATGTCATTAAAATTATATAAGCAGTTATAGTTGAATTAATCACAACATATCATTAAAGTAATGAGGACGAGAACCATAATTAATTGTTAATAAAACAACAGCGTTTAAACTGATATAGTAAACAAGCTGAAGGGGAAAGTACAAACCTTTAAACAAACGTGATTAAAACTAACTGTGAGATTGCTAATCTGTTGGTTGGTTACAGTAAGTACAGTAAGGTTTATTAAGTTTGCATCTGTCAACGTTCTTTTCAATGGGAGGAGAGGAGAAGAGAGAGAAGATGAATAAGTGTAAAAGAGAGAGAGATGAGGTTAAGAAAGAGTTAAAGTTCAGAGGCAACTGGTTAAGTCACTTCAAACACTGCAAAACACTCTGCATTAAAGACCGTAAAATGCTACGTGCTAACTGCTAGCCTTCAATGCTACTAGCTTTGCATAGGCTTCAATGTAAAAGCGTTAGCTTCAGTTAACTTAGCTTAGGCTAGGCTTTTGTTTACAAACGGCTTCAAGATGGCACTGGCGTCCTGCGCACTTGAAAGTTACCCAGGAAAAGGTTTCTTAGGACTTCCGGGTTACGGCTGTTACTATGGTGACGTACCCTGCAATAAGCTAGCATGTGCTACACACAGTCTATGGCTATAAACAGTTTAAGTACATCACAGGAGATGTCAGCGCATGTCACACTAAACAACCAGAAAGCGCTATTGAGGTTCTTATCTTATAGCGCTGAACAATCTCAACTCGTTAGAGTGAGGTAAATTAATCTACAGATTTTCTGCAATTAATACAATAATGTTATTGTAGATCTCGGCGGATCTAAGCACTTTGTGTTAGTCCATTTATACAGACAAAAACACGCGTGGATTTAACCACAATTCTACTTGATCAAGATTTCACAATTCTCCCATAAAATAATGTTCGGACACTCTCTCTGAGTGCCGCGCTTCAAGTTCACTAGTTTTTAGTGAATAAATGGCAGAGGAATATCAGTTAGCTAATCTAATATTCTCAAACCAGGGAGATACATAGCATAGTTCAGTTAGAAGTGGGACACGCACTACAAATCAAACTATGAAGGCCTTTTAAAATAAAGGAAAACGAGGAACACGCTCGCTTCTTTCTTGTGCGCTTTTAGAGTGAAAATCTTGTCTCAACAGACAAAATTTAAATGTTTTACTGCAGTTCACATCCTTAAAAAACAACTTGAGTTTCACTTCATTCATTCAACATGCTGGCATGCCACAATAAAGTATACAGTAACACAACAAACTCTGCTTCTGTGTCTCTAATCTATTCTCCAGATAAAAATAGAAAAGATTTACCACAATGTCTTAATTTTAAGTCACATCTGCCCTCTGTTCTTCTCCAACATTATGTAAGGACATTTAACTCTTTTGAGAGGGGAATCGAATCTGAAGATTCAAAATCCACCTGATTGAACTGATTCCAAATTTGATAGTTTACACTTTATCAACTGTTCGTCCAGCAAGACGTTAACATCGGTATATCTTAACAATTTGGATATTTGTATTATCCCTGGCCACAGGTTAATACATGCTAGGGATCATTTATAAGCTACGAGCTAGGTAACAAAATCTGGGCAGTTTAACTTTAAATACACAACACAAGACAATAATTCTTTATAATGAAACATTAATTTATTTGAGCTACTCTATAGATTACATGGTACTAAACTAATGAAAACACACACACACACACACACACAACAGTCAAGGATATGAGGAAGTAAACAGAGTTCTGAGGAAGTCCCAAAAAGTCTCTAAGTATCGTTCTTAGATCGCACCAAGAAAATCACAAAAGCAGAGATTTGGCTTATCTTCAATTCAGAGAAGTTGCTTAAGATCAATTCAGCACCAGTTTTCCAGCTAGTAAGGAGATCTTGTTTTACTTTTTTTTTTTACTTCAGAGCTGAGAGGGGTTTTCCTCGTTGGCTCGTCCCAGGGAATCCCGCAGCCTCTGATTGGTTGCCGATCTGTCGTTTGGATGACGTCTTTTTTGGAGAGCCCTCATGGTGAATGGGCATGGCGTGGTTACGGAGGACCTCGAAGTTCGTATGACGAGCGGCTGAGTTGTCCCAGACTTCTGAAGTTCTGCAGAGTTACGAAGCTTCAAACGAAGTGTTTGAGTTCTGGAATCTCGCTCGCGTGATGTTACAGCGTGTGAGCGCTTTGTAGCGCGGTAAACAAGGCGAAAGAGCCAAAGATCAAGAGAGCGAGCGAGCACTGATCTGTTCAGGCATTGGTTTTTTTTAAGCGAGCCGATTTGGTCCATCCCAGAAGCGATTGTTCCAATCGGACACTGTTGCAGGCTTAGCCACGCCCAGTGTGGTTCCCTTCTCGTGCATAAATTAAAATGCTGTTCAATTCATCACTGGGGAAATGTCTTTGCAGGTTTTGTTAATAACTTCTGTAAAGTGTCGTACAACACCCACTGTTCAAAATAACAGCTTTTCATTACTTTCAATGTTCTGCAATTATCACAATTTTTCATTGAACACTAAACTTCACATATCTTACACACATATTAATAGCTTTATCTGCTAAAGGGGGTTATAAAACATTGATTAAAGTTGCACCGATTACATGAAACAAGTCAGGGTATTATAAAATAAAAAAAATATTTGTAATTAGTTGCCCCTTTTATACTTTGAATTTTGGTCTTTGAAAATCATCTAGCATATTCTATGTTACTTTGTCTGTAAAAGAAGAAACGCGCGTTTTTCTGGAATGTAGAGAAAGGGGGAGGACAGAGAAATTCCTGAGGTCAAGGAGGTTGCAAAAATTCATGCGGTGTAGACCTGCTATTCTTCTCGCTCGGACGTGGAGCTGTAAAATTGTCTCTTTTGTAGATTCGTAGAATCTATTTATGCATTAAATGGTCACTGGTATCACGGGCCATCTGTTGCTGGAGTTAAACGTTATCACTGTCTTAGTGTTTTGCAGGCCTGGAGATTGTTCCTGTAAATCATCCCTTTCCGGGGTTCCTCCCATGGATGTGAGTGAAGTGATCTTGAGTGACAATCCTCCCTTTGTAGTTTAAGTCATTCCAGACGGGGTAAAGTTCTCTCTTCCTCCTGATTGGACTAAGTCTACCATTGCTTTAGGGTTCTCTCTTGAGGAGATAAGCGGAGCAGGACGGAAAACTGAGACAATTGGACGCCTGAGCTCACCAAGGATCAGTTTTATGTCTTGCAAATGGTTAGGAGGGTAAATCTTTAGATGTCTCTGGAATGTAGAGTTTCAACAGCTCACGTTGGTGATTCAAGGGTTTATTCGTGTCTGTTCTACATGCTGTTGAGGGAACACGCTGGAGGCATGAGTAAATGAGAACAGATCCGGGGGGCCAGGGAGGAGCCGAGGGCTCTGGCGACCGAGGCAGAGATCCGGAGATCCGCGGCGGAGCCAGAGCGACTGAGGACCAAGGTGGAGCTGGCAGGAGGAAGGAGCCTAACCACGGAGGAGTGGGACGGAGGGACGAGGCGCAGCAGGAGGAGCGGAGTCCAGAGGCGAAGGATGGTCGACGACAGACTAAGGCGGAGCTGGAGGGACAAGGGAGCCCGGTGGGGCTGGTGGATCGAGGGGCGATGGTGGAGGAGAGGGAGCTAGGAGCAGCAGGAGGAGGAGGAACTCCGGGCAGACGAGGGGATCCATAAGGGCGCACAACGGAAAAAAAAAAAAAAAAGGACATGGGTGAATAAACGGAAAAAAAATACGGAGGGTAGGGAGACAAATGGACAGTAATGTTTTGGTCGGTTATTATGGTAAGTACAAGCCGGTTGAGCGGGAACACGCTGGAGGCAGCGGTCCCGGGTAAACGGAACAGTCTAATCAAGGGAAACAGGGTAAATCAAAAAAAATTTAGGGGTAAAGCTTTGAGACAACACACGTAGACAAACAAGTAGACGAACGACAGAAGACAGAACTGCACCGACTGGACTTTTAAACACGGGATGCTTGGGGAAAACACAGGTGCATGAGTACTGACTAATAACAATAAACAAACAAAATGAGGATAGGAAATCTCATACCAAATAACCGGAAGGAAAACACAGGAGGAATTCTACACGGGGGCGCCACCAAACACCAAAACAAAACATCAGTGTCCAAAAACGTTGACACCTCCTGAGACTTTTTTAAAGCAAGCTACACCAACCAAACTCGGGTCAGAACTTCAGATATGGTTCTGACTCGGGTGGCTATATCTTGTCTAACTGACCGGCTTCCGCGTTTTAGTAAACACATGACTATCAATACACTATAAAACTCCCCATAGATGTCATTGAGGGGGTTGAAAAACTTTTATATTATACAATAAGGAACACTGTTGTCGTATCTAAGCTGTCTATTGCTTATAGCAAAGCGTAAACAATCTACTGAATAAAAACATCTAAAAACAGACCTAAGCGGATTGAGGCTTTTGGATTGGTTTCTCCAAGTAGGTTTTAAAGGGGGTTTTGTGGTCCCACTTTTTGAGCAGGCCAGGCTGGTCCCTTTTTCTTAGCAAAGTATACTGTAGCAGTTTTTTGTTTGTTTTTTACTGAACATCCAAACTTTCGGTTTTAGCTGGTTAGCTAGTGAAACCATGCTAAACAACATGCTTAGCCTATTTGCTAATATGCTCACGAAACATGTAACACAAAATGGCTCCCTGGAAATTGCCGAATCAGGCTTCCCTGATCCAGCATGCTTTCCTTTTTTTTCCCCCCTATTCGTAACATGCTAATCCTGCTAGAAATTGTCTCTGTTCCGTACTTCCTTCGCTACTCCATGCGCCCTAAAAAAAAGGCGAAACACTTGTTAGCTAATTGGGCTTTAATTCAGCTAGAGAAAAATGCTTCAGCAACTGATTAAAAAATGCTAGAAACAGTGCTAGTTCATGCTCAGCTTTTCTAGTCACTTGTTAATTCATGTATTAGCACAAGCCAAAAATAGGCTAAAAAATGCTAGCACGTAGTAAACATGCTAGATCATGACGGATCACATCGTGTGTTAAACCAAATGTCTGTTTGTAAATTGTCTTCATACATGACATTAACGGACTCTTTTGCTACTGTCACTGCCCTTTTTTCTTACTTATGTATCTTGACTTATCAGGTAACAGACACCCATTTCGGTCTAGTTGAATTGTTGCTTCATCTGACTTTAAAGGCTTTGGCTTTTTATGTTCACGTTGTACAATTTCATGTAGAAACCCCTGTCTCCTAAGTTGTATTTGGCTATCATCATACTCAGCAAACCATTGTTTAACACACATGTTAGCTTACCATGATAATCATGCTTTAGAATCCTGCGACTTAGCGCATGTTAGTATACTTGCCCCTAATCAGATTGTTAAATTATTCATTTGCAG
Source organism: Sinocyclocheilus anophthalmus (assembly GCA_018155175.1). Lineage (NCBI taxonomy): Eukaryota > Metazoa > Chordata > Actinopteri > Cypriniformes > Cyprinidae > Sinocyclocheilus > Sinocyclocheilus anophthalmus. The sequence continues at coordinate 6,487 of JADLZN010003253.1, forward strand.
CCGCCATGGGTGAAAATTTTATGACAAGAAGAAGTACACCGTGTGTTATCTAAGTCTGTCTTAGGATTTGCCTTGAGCAACCAGTCTTAACCACCAACCTCACGACCGCTGAAAAAACATATAAAACCGCTCAGCTGCTTTTTACTACTCTTTCTTTGGATGGTCTCCCAAGCATGTTTTCCCCCGCTTTTTTTTTTAATAGGGTTCCTCTTTGGCCACTTTTTTTCTTTGCAGCCAGGGGGTTTAGAGTTCTTTTAGCGCGTTGGTTTTTTTTTTTTTTACCTTTCGGAATCAATTTCGTTACTCGGTTTGTTAGTTTTGGGCGTTAGGCAGGGCCAAACCTGCTCAAAAACATTGCTAGATTGCTATCTGCTGCAAAAACATGTTACCACTAAAGCTAGTACATTGCTAATTCCCCACCCTGCTCATACAACCATGCTAGTAAAATGCCTACTCTGATATCAACATGATGTACCTGCTCATCATGCTACGAAAAATACGGGTTAGTAACTAGCGTTAATCATGCTAGAGACACTACAGAAAACGCTAGCAATTATTAACCTGCTAGAAAATGGGATCAGATTAATGATAGCTACTTGCGTACTATACATGCTAAATCAACATGCTGAACTTGATATCATGTAGAATCCTGTTACAAAAATGTAGTAAATTGTTAATGTTAACAGCATGTAGTCACATGCTAAATCAGGTAGAAAAGAAGAACAATACATGTTAGTATTGGTATCATACTAGCAAAATTCCGTTCCCCACATGTTCAGTGTAGAGTTCGCACACCTCAACTCACCACAATTTTCCCCTTTGATTTAAAATCTGGTCAGTCTTTTCAAAAACATAGGAGTAACAAATCGTTCACAGTTCCCCCACTCAATCCCAATTAACCGGCGCTGCCAGGATGCTCCCTGCAACAGTACACCACGGCCCCCTCGGTCCCTGGCAACTATGTCCGCTATTCAGTTTTATGAACCACAGCGTCCATGTGCAGTTGTTGTGCGTGAATATATCCACCTTACCTTTTTCTTATATGCCGCGGTTATTCCTCACTTCAATGCCTCGTAGAACTCCTCGACAATGGAACTTCGACTTCTAATACTCTAGGAACAACCTGTCTTTGAAAGACCACCACATTATACTCTTCGGTCACCCGGTTATGGGTGTTCTTTGAGACTTACCTCTTTATACTGCTATTTATGCATTGCCTCGTTCTTTTTTTCCCCTTGGCCTTCCACCTACTTTTATGACTGGACTTGGTGGCCAAAACTCATTACTGTATTTCTTACCTGATGTATCTACATCTTTTATTTAATCTATGATATTCGCTGGTCTGATGCATCTAAATGTGAGAAGTGTAAGCGCTAGGGGGGCTCCTCTTCCTTGCTTCCTCCCCCCCTTTTTTTCCCTTCTTTTTCTGTTCTTTCCTTTTCTTTCCCCCCCGTTTTTTTCTTCCTTTTTTTCCCCGACATATTGCGCTATTTTCTATTATTTAGCTTGCTTTGAGATATATTATGTAATTTCGAATTCTAAGTTCAATAAGCCTCACATTTTCCATTGGATTTTCCCTTCCTTGCTCCACGTCCCCCCCCTTTTTTACTTTTTTTTATTCTCACACAAAGCACGTCACTCCAACCCCATTTTTCTCTCCCATGTATTTGCAAACACCGCTCATTGGGTTTCTCCCGTCTTTCTCATGGACAAGCCCTTCTTGAGAGGCCCCCCCGTGAATCTTCGCCAGGACTTTAAATGCCCCCCCTCACATCTAGTGACCCGCTCACCCAGAGTCGGCTGTTTGGTTGAATGTGAGAAGATGACAACATGTTGAGCTATATAACGCTCCAGATTCAGTTCTAAGCCTAGTTGCAGGCTTTCGGCGTGACTTTTTCCATTCCCACATTCTCTGACTCAACACTTGGTCTTTTCCTTTTAATCTGACCCATATCTTCAGCACAAAATCAAACTTGCACCATTCAGATTTGCCATCAAGCCTATTTCAGACCAGACGAGACGTGCAAATGTATATCGACTTTATGTCTTATTAATTGATACCTTAGGGCATCATTTGTACCTTTTTATAAGGTTTGTTTGAACTAAGAATCTGATGTTCCTTCAGGCTGTAGATCTGCTGAAAAGCAAATGGTACCATAGCTTCATTCCTAGCTTCTCATCCTTTTTTTACTACTAAACTAACTCCTTGTCTATACCAACTCTATGCAGTGTGTGTGGTGTGTATGTTAGAACCGTGTAAGTGCTTTATGTGATGTAGGACTAGTTTAAGTGGTTTGGTATGTTTGAGTTAAAGAACGTCCTCTACTGAACTCAACACCCCCCCCCTTGACGTTTCCTTCTGTTCATTGTTTTTGCTCATAACTGGAGTCACTTAATAATGCAGATTTATTCTACAAGCTTTTGTAGAATTGTACAGAAAGAAAGTTAATTCCCTTAACCAGGAAATTAACATTCTAAGAATTGACAAGACAGTGGAACGGACCGAGGTCACATTCCCCGCTAATATTTCTACCAGCGTGATTATAATTATGTTTAGAACGCTTAAATCTATAACGAGCTTCTGATTAATTTATTCATATCCTTCCCACATGAGTGAGCCTCGCTCCCACTACATCTAGTAACATGTCCTAATCATGCTAGAATGTGCATGATCCCAGCCCCAGCACGGATTAGTATACTTGCTGCCCCACCCCCCTAGTAACTTTTCCGTTACTCCTGTAGCAACTGTTAACCTGTTGAAAAAGACTAGCATAAAGCTAGACCACCCATGCTAATCAACCCCTTCTTGCATATTGATCCGGTTTTCTTCCCTCTCCCCCCCCACCACCCAGTAACATAGCTCATCATGCTCCCAGCAAACCACCATGTGCTAGTAACTTTTAATCTTTTAACAAACCATCCCTGTCCAGCCGCACCCACTCCGGCTTAATCAGGTCTTTTTTAACAACAGGCTCGGAACATGCTCCCCAATTCATACTAGAAATTGGCCTAAGAACTTGCCCTCAATCATGCTAACAAATAGTCCTAGAAGTAGAAACGAGAACCCATGCCGTAATCATGCTAGCACCAACTGGCTAGTAAAAGTGTTAATTATGTACAAATCTGTTAACACCATGCTAATCATGCTGAATATGCAAGCAACAACTATTAGGAACTTGGCTAATTATGAGGCACCAGCAAGTCATCCGATACGAAAATGTTTAAGCGTTAGAAACATGTTTATGTTACTTGCCAAATCATGCTAACAAAATGCTCCATCTCACGTTAAAATGTTAATAATGTAGAAAAAACTTGTTCGTAGGTGGTCACTAATGCTCCCATCAAAACCCTGTAACACATCCTATTAAACATGCTAATAATGTAGAAAGCCCAAAACCATGTTTCGTAACTTGGCTAGTATCTAACACACACACCTGTAGTAAATTGCTAATCCCTCCCTGATACCCGAGACCCTCCTGGTATGTAAAATTGCTAATCATGCTATACACCAAACCTGTAACCACACTGCTACCCTAACAAGCGAACTGCTACGAGTCAATGCATCCTTAGCAAACATCATTGCTAACTTGCTCCTTATGATAACAGAAAAGCTAGTAAAGCCATCATGCTAGAAACATGTTAGTAACTTGCTAGTCATGGTAACAAAATGCCAATCATGTTAGAAACTTGCTAGTAACTTGCTAATCATGCTAAAAAATGTCCAGGTTAGTAACATGCTAATCACACTGCTAGAAACATGGTAGTAAACTTTGCTAGTCATGCTCAACAAAAATGTAACAAGTAGAAAAATCCTATCAAGTAGCAACAGATAGTAACATGATATCAAGTTAGCAAACATGTCGTCTGCTAGAGAAAAACGCCCCTAGCAACCACCCCAATGTACCCTAGCAAGATGTTTTTAATATGGTTTTTTGCCCCTACGACCGTATTGCCTTGAAAACATTACACTTTAATTTTTAAAAACTATTTAAACTTTCAACCACTACTTCAAATGAAAACTTTCCACGCCCCACGCAAGCTTGTAAAAATTTTCAAACTTTTTTTCTGGTTCCAAAGCCCCCCACAACCCCCTCCTAAAGTGTGCCCCTCCACCTTTTCAATTAGTTGGATTTCTGGAAATTGCGATCTAATGCTTGTAGTCCAAAGAGGTAAGATAATGCCCCCCATGGCTTTGCGTAGACTAATGGCCCCCTCTCCTCGACCTGATCCCCCCACGCAGCCCCAACAGAAACGTCTTACCTAGAATTGAAGTTACTTTGGACCCCCCGATAGAGACCGACGTATCCCAAAACACGACAAATGTACAACCGCTTTTTTAGTTTTTTTTTGAGCTAAAACACGGCCGCGAGTGAATCCCATTTCATTAGTTTCTTATCATAGATACAAGTCTCTCCTCCCCCCCCCACCTTCTGCCCTGCCTGCTTCCCGCATCTCAGTGGTCTATTTTTGCCTGAGTTTATTTATTTTTTATTTTGCCCTTTTGTCTCTGTGTGTTGTACCGCACTATACCTCTTTTAAATGATTCCCTGAGAGCATTTTTCCTCTTACCTTGGTTTTGAGGGCACTTTATAAAAACATGGCCTGGAAATAGTCCTTATTTAATAAAAGAAGCCACTATTTTTATAGTGGATGATTTTAACAAAATGGTAGTATTTTTATACCCATAGTGAAGTCTTTGTGTTTGAATGACTATTGCCAAATGTGAAGGTGTTATAATATAAAAACGACATATTTTTATATTATGTTTCTAAAACAAATATTGATGGTCAAGGACAACAAATGCAGTGTAAATCAAGTTTTCACTCAATTTGGGACCAAATGTTCGTTTATGGTTATTGATAAAGTTATACATTCATTTACTTCCATACATGTAAAAAACCAACACCCAAAAAAAACGCGTTATTGAGAGTGAACTAACTAAAAACTAACACCCACATAACATAATCTACACTTATCATTTGCGTACAAATTTGAGACAAAGGGACCACCGAACCACTCGTCATTCCACCATGACCTGTTACACACAGTTCTTACAAATACACAATTAGCCCACTAAAGGCCCCTGTCGTCAGAACTATTGGGCACTGTGTTCTCTCATCCTAGACAGACCCCATAACTAATAACCTAATTATACCTATTAAAATTCAACTTAGTGCCGGGCAAAATGATTAATCGCGATTCCACACCCTCAGCCCTCACTCCCACCAAAAATAACAAAAGTCTTGTGACAATCGTCATCTGTGTGTGACTGGTCTCCTACCTCTAGTCTAAGATATACCGTCATAAATAACCACCATGCATGTTATATTAAGACAAATGCTGCTTATATAACTTAAATCTAAATTCTAATAACTACATGTACCAGCGTAAATACGTTCATATTTGCACAACACGATATGCTCGTATCCTGTGTGTATTTATTTCGCCTAATAAATATACACAAAGTCAACACTATCGTAAACAAAATTTTATTTTAGATGTGATATTGCACGATTTAATCGTTGTGACAGCAGCACACTTAAAAAATACAATTAATAACCCTGTTACAATTTTTATTTAACGGCCCCTCAACCTTTCCCCTCGCGCTCCTCCACTTTTTACCCCAGATATTATGACCCAAATACCTCCCTAAATGTTGCATTGGGAGGCACCCAACCCATACTACGCACACCCCCATCTACACCCCCACCCCTCCATCTCGCAGACTACTCACAAGGCCCCCCTCTCCACTCACTTCCTTGCCGGTCTCCAGCGCTCGTACACAACAGCACCTAGCTCTTGGCCATGGTTGAAGCCCAGCCGGATGACTTATAGGAAATGAGAAACGTGGCAATACTGCTCACCCTGCCACCGGGCCGCTGGCAGCTACGTCAGTTGAACCTACACATTTGGGCCATGACGCACTCCAGTCGTACAACGCACAGCCCCACGTCACGGGGGACCAGTCACCCTGAGAAGATCTCTCTTATCCATTTTTTTTGATTACTGAAATAAAATATGCGATCTGTACCAGGATGCATAAACCTTTAAATCGACAACCCAACAGTCAAGCTGAATTTCAACACACGCCCCCCACCTTATAACATTACCTGTCTAGCCAGTCACCACCCTCTACCTAGGAGCTGCTTGATGATGTGATTGCTACACCCATATTCACTTCTCAAATAAAACGTTCCCCTATGGTATAATCATGAAAAGTTAACATAATTCATGTTCCTCCCTCCCCTAATCTAGCTCACCTTTACCCTAACCACAGTCCCCCAACTTTCCCAATTGGCATCACCACGTACCCTTGCCTCTTGACTCGCTAAACCTAAACCCCCCGCCCCCCCCCCCCGTCCGGCGCACAGCTTCCCCCGAAGCCGCCCGAGACATCCACAACCGTAGACCTACTGCTAAAGCCACTGCAGCCGTCCGCGCTCACATCACTGTTGTGTTCCCCTAAGCCATATTTAACTACCCACGGACAAGCAGTGACACCATTATAAAACCCGCACTCCTCCACCACCAATTTAACACATCCCCTTGTAGAGCGACATATAATACTGCACAAGAGATTTAGAGTTTCTGTAATGCTGCACGACAGCTACTTTTAAATGAGGAGAAATAGGCAGCTCACTTTTTGACACTCATTTAAGAAAAATGGTTTTCCGGGACTTGGAAAATAGTTCTACTGAACAGAGACCAAAGACGCCATAACAATGTCCTCGCAGCATTGACCCCCCCACTCGAGCGACCTATCAGGGTTTCTTGGCCACAAAAGATGGGTCCATCAGCTGTGTTTGCTTTAGTTTAGCTGAGAAGTATGTTTTGAGAAAAATTTTCGTAATCTGGAAGAGATTAATCTGCATTCACACGTGTGGAGGAAGATCTTTGTACATTTTTATCCTGCCACAGGTCTGTTATTTTTGGCAGAATTTATAGATGGCTTAGAGGAGAGTAGAAACTTGAAAATTTGGTTATTTTGGATTTCATGATGGTAAGGTCACAGATTATAAAGAGATGGTGAAAGAGAAATGAGTGAAACAGAATGAGAGAGTGAGAGGAGAGAGGATTACTGCAAACAATTATCCGTTTTCATTTCACAGTTAATAAATCTGGAACATATTTCAGATTTAAAGAGAGGTCCCACCACTAAACTAAACAGTTAATTAATTAATTAATTTACTCTATAGAAGATTTAAGCATGATCCAATTTGTGAATTTGTAATTAAGAAAAGTATATATATATACAAATCATTAGGATATTAAGTAAAGAACATGTTCCATGAAGATATTTTGTAAATTTCCTACCGTAAATATATCAAAACTTCATTTTTGATTAGTAATATGCACTGCTAAGAACTTAATTTGGACAAATTTAAGGCATTTCTCAACATTTTTTGATTTTTTTTGCATCTTGAACTGGCAACATATTGTCCTATGCTAACAAACCATACATCATACATTTATTTATATAACTTTCAGATGATGTATAAATCTCAATTTCAAAAAATTGACCCTTATGACTGGTTTTGTGGTCCAGCGTCACACACACACACACAAAAACAAACACACAAGTACGTTTGTTTCTGTGAATTGTGGGGACTTTCCATAGACTTCTGTTACATTTATACTGATTAAACAATATTTTCTATCCCCTAACCCAACCCTAACCCTACCCCTTACAGAAAACCTGTTTGCATTGTTACACTTTCAGATAAACATCATTTACTATTTTTAATAAAAAAATTTCCCTCAATGTCAAAAATGTCAGGTTTTACTATCCAATGTAGCATAAACAAGTACACACAAACACACACAATCTATCTTATAAAAATGGACTGGGACTCGGCTGGGCGATAATTCGATAATGATAATTATCGTGATATAATTTTCCTTGATAAAACGATATGAAGAGTTTGATAAATGTTCGATATAATTTATCATTTATAACTGATAACTTATATCGAACATTTATCGAACTCTTCATATCGTTTTTATCAAGGAATTATTTCGCGATAATTATCGTTATCGAATTATCGCCCAGTCACGGCGCCTTTTAACTGATGATTTGGAACCGGCAATGTTTCATTTACAAATTAAGCACTGATATAACTGTTTTATGTGCCAAAAGAGGGAACGAAACAGCACAATATTTTAAGCGCGCCATCACAGACCATTTATCTGCTCGGAGCCAAAGTTCAAAACTCGAGGTTGCAAAGTCACTAGGCAGAGCGTTTACCGCGTCACGCCAGCACTCCTAAACAGCACAGTAAGATCACTGCTTGAATTCCGTGATGAACACAAATTATACAAATGAACACAAATGTGATTTAAACTAGTTTAAAGCCAAACAGGAGAAACTCTGTGTGCAATGAGACAGTCAGAGGTCTTTTCAATCTACAAATCGCCATCATTTTACCATGGACTTACTGTAGTAACAGTCACTGAATCATGGTATTGTGGCAGAAACTTGGGATATTCCCACTGAATTTTAATACAGGACTAATGGTAATTATAGTATGTATTTGTGATTAAGCAATAGCATGTGTGCATTTATACTGAATATTTTTAGATTACTGTTTTTCATACAAATAGGCTACCTAAAAAACATATAGTTATACTTTTACCATGGTATTGAGGTGCTATATGTCTGGTTTTAAAGGGGTCATATGATGCTATTTCAATTTTTCCGTTCTCTTTGGAGTGTTACAAACTCTTGGTGCATAAAGAAGATCTGTTAAAGTTGCTAAGATAAAGGTCTCAAATCCAACGAGAAGCTATTCTTTATAAAAGTTAAGAGTCAAACACGCCTACCTAAAACGGCTCATTCTAACACGCCCCCCACATATCTACATCACTATGTGGGGGAAAGATTTGCATAACGCCGCCCAATGTTCACGCAAAGAAAGAAGACGTAACTTTTATTCTCGCTTAGTATGTTTGCAGACGCGCCATGCCACCGTGTGCTCGTTGTGAAAGCGAAACTACTTTGTTTGGCCTTCAAAAAAGAGGACGATATCGTTTTGTCATGCCTGGAGCTGATCCGTGATGGTAGCTGAGGAAATACATCAACTTAGTGCAGTGGATCACCAGATCGGCTTTCACCATGGACAAAGCGGAGTCCAGCCCGGGGTAGTCACATGTGGTTGCCGCAGGCATCACAATATGGTAAGGGACGGAACATTTCTGTCACACGCTTGAGGAAATCGGCCAATCACAACACACTGGAGAGCTGGCCAATCACAGCACACCTCACATTTCAGAACGATGAGCTTTGTAAAATCGTCGCGTCAGAAAGGTCGGTGGAAAAATAATGGTTTTTTAACCTTAAATGCATAACACATTTCATACACGAATAAGGTTCGTTTTAGAAGCAGCATATGACCCTTTAACTGGTTATCAGTATTTAAATGTATGGCTATAGGGAGCCCAATGCGTTAATAAAAAAAGAAAAAAAAAGAAAGAAAAAAAAAAAACTTGGTCAGAATAAATTTAACCGTATAAAATTGAGGTTGCTACGATTTTTACAGATGTTACGGATTTTGATAACGAACAAAAATTTACCTCTGCATCCTAATGTCAGGCGTGTGTTGTGTTTTGTTCCCATGTGCTCCCTGTGTCCCGTGGTTATGCCCGATTTGGTTTTTTCTGTTCCTGTTCATACTTATGTTGATTTAATCCAGGTCGGTTCCCGTTTATTACATTGATCCAAGGTGTGTCTCGTCATTAGCCCTCAGTTGTCATGTATTTAAATAGTGTTGCCCTCTGTTTGGTCAAACATCCGGTGGTTGGTCAGGTCTACCGTGGCCTGCGTTCAGCCCCCGACAATATGTGAAAATTTATTTATTTATTTATTTATTATTATTTTTACGGAAAACGGTGGGTGGGTTGAACACACTGTTATGGACGCAAGGGGGAGTTGCAAACTATGCGCAGCGAGAAAGCAATCTTTGTGTTCTTTTTGAGAATTGTCAGAGCCTGATTGAACGGTTATAATACGTGTTTAATACTGCAAAATACACTAGATGGTACAGTCACTGCCCTTTTTGTTTTTGGGGCCCCTCCAGAAATAAAAGTTCGAAAATCCCAGTCGAGTGAAGGGATTTGTGGAAACTGTGGTTCCTAATTATTATTGTGATCCAACATTTGCCTCGCATTTCAGGATGAAAAAACATTTCAGGTGAAGGATAATCCACTTCTTAATAGACTGTGTTATGATCTATATGACCTTTTTATTTTTATTGTGAGTATTAGGCTTGTTATGCTGATCACTGTTGTTGTGCTATGCTATTGTAATATTTACCATAATATAATCAGAGGAGTATAGAAAAGTAGAAAGTGTCACTCCACAATACAATAGAAAAATATATAAATATGTATAGTATATTTATTTTACATTGATCAGTGTCTAGCACACCTTCCTAAGAAAAGGATATGAACCAGAAGACATTGCAATTACTAAATAATATTTAGACAGAATTAAAGAAGTTCCAGATCTATACTTTTGCTCTTATTATTTCAGTTATTTTGCATTTAACGTAAATAAACATGTGCAAACAATATACCTGCTCTTGTGAATTTATTTTGATGTTAATTAAATTGTGCGAGCTGTCTCTTTAATACCGCGTGGTTATATACATGCTGCTGCTGATTGGGATGACATGTGACACACCCACCAAACAAGAGAAAAACGCATCTCAAACCCCGTTGCACCGAGGTTTTAGCTTGAACTTGCCCTGGGTTACGTGATGGGTTTCCGGTTTTCATGGTTATAATTAAATCGTAGTTGGATGGATGGACTTCTCGTCTCCCCCCTCATTATCATCATTCCACTCAGCAGTGCAACAGACGACACTATCAACTACTATCAAATGTGCATTCTAAGACAAAAAAAGTGATATTAATATATCAGGCAAATCAAATATGTTTCTCGTAGAAAAGGCAGAAACTAAGAAATAAATTTTCTATTTAGATATTTATTTTGTTAAGGAAAATTAATGGTTTGGTTTCTACAACTTTCATTTTGGAGCAAAAATCTGGCTTTAAGCTTGGAAGAAAAAAAGATTTGACATTTATCGTGATAATTATCGATATCGACTAATATGAAAAAAAAATCATGATAATATCATGATAATTTTTTTGGCCATATCGCCCAGCCCTAATGCAGAGTTCACACTGCACGATTTTCAAAGATGTCGCATCACTGTTGGTTTCACACTGAACAACTATCTGGGGTAGCATTCAGTTGTTGCTGTGTTCACACTGCATGATGGAACGACGACAGGAGGTTACACACTGCATGACTTTACAATAGGAAGAATCGCCGACAGCTCTGTCTGGTGCAGGGTTGCCAGTTTTCGCTACAAAACCCGCCCAATTACTATTCAAAACTAGCCTGAAAATAGCCCAATTGCTTTCGAGGGGGTCCCCCAGTAAAAAAATCGCGTTCGGGGGTAAATTATTATTTTTTTTGGCGGGGTTCTCCTGGTACAATTCACATTCCAGGGCCCGAATATCACGTTATTGGTGTCGCTTCAACACGCGGACATGAAAAACAACACGCGGCAAGCGCAGTTTTGCAACACTGGTCGCAACTATGTTTAATGAGAACCTCCCTCCCGAACTTCACGAGCCATGACTGGTCTCTCATTGGCTGTAGGTCATCGAAGATTTGTGTTTTTCAGTCAGAACTAATTTCACACAGCGTGATTGTGAATCGCGTGAACGAGCACCAATTTGCCTCCGATTTCTGCCATTTGTCGGCGATTTCGCAAAACCTGTCTGCGAGTGAAAAATCGGGCTAAAATCGTGCAGTATGAACTCGGCATAACTGGGACTGGAATTGGACTGGAGACTGGAACGTTACCTCTGCTCTGCATATTTTGCATGTCTCTCTTAGTTAACATACATGATTCAGAAACCAGCTTCATTAGAGAACGCTCCATGCCATGAGCTGTGTACCAACTGACATGGTCTCTACACAGTGTTCTTTGCTCCCTACTCCCTGAGCAGGGGAATTCCTGTAAAGTTTACTTCACCTCACAAAACTTTCATTCACGGATTTGTGCTTCGCCACTGCCTGCAGCGTCTTCACACCAAGGTTATTTTCGTAAACGAAAACTAAAACTAAGACTAAAACTAAAACTATTGATGAAAAAACAATTTCGTAAACTGAAATAAAATAAGAACGTCAAAATAATTGGAAAAACTAAAACGAATCAAAACTAACAACAGTTATTGAAAAACTAACTGAAATAAAATAATTATCAAAAATAAATAATCGTTTTCGTAATCATAATTCTGTTCTCACCCCATGGCAGAAAAATATATGAGCTGTGTGTCGGTTTAGGGAAATAGCCTACCTGTAATGGAGCATCACGCACATGGGGTTATCTGACGGAGAGACGCAAAGCAGTTTAAAGCCTGCACGGGTCCTGTTTGGTAAACGTGCACCAGCAGGACTTAACAGAACACCCGACCCATTATCCCAGTAGCTGTCAGCAGCACTAATTTAATTCTGTACCAGACGAGAACCGTTTGAAATAAGACCGCGAATCACGACCCAAACCGCACTCGCATTATTACATCAGGTAAGCAAGATTTTATCATGAAACACAAGCAATCAAAACAACATTAGGCATTCTGAAAAACAGACATGCAGCACAACATGATAATTAACAGAAAAAAAGATGAGAACGCGCATCCTTTCTGTAAACAACACAAAACTTTAGCCTAGCATCTTGTGATCACTCTGCCAGGCTTTTGAACAAATGTGCATTGGCTAAATCACATCATACACACGCTTATAATTCTTCATAAATGAAAAGAACATTCAAATATAAGCCTTTACTGTTAAATGCGATTGCCGTTATTATTGAATTTCATTAGTCCCAGTTTTGATTGATGCACGGCTGTTCACAGAAAAGTGAGCAAGACACCACAGTTACAATATCATGATTATGGTTAAATAAGAAAAGACATATAACCAAATTAGGCTACATTTATTTTCATACTAAATATCTTAACACACATCATTGGATATGACGTTAAGCGTGACTTGTGTAGATTAATTTAGCAAAAAAAAAAGGCTTGCCTGCTTTCTTTAGCGTATATTTGTATACTTTTACTATCTAATCAATCTCAGCATGCGTTAATTTTGTGTCGCTAAACGTTTGCCTCACTAAGGTTAAATTATGCATACGTCTTTCTTTGGCCTGCGCTCTGGAAGTGATCTGTTAATTCTGCTAAACTTTAATTAAAACTGAAACTAAACTATATAAAAACTAAATAAAAATGAGTTCACAAAATAAAAACTAAACTAAAACTAACAAAAATATTAATTAAACTAATAAAAACTAAACTGAATTTTATAGCAAATTTGAAAACGATATTAAAATAAAACGAATTTAAAAATTCAAAACTATAATAACTGTCAACACATAGGACAACACTTCCTAGAGTAGTAAGTTTGACCCGGTATTTTACCCCTGGAAATAATAAACATGGAATTCATGTCATGGTGAATGTTTTTATTCTTTTGAGTGCGCTCCAGTGTGGCAGCAGAGCATGGGATCATCAGCTCCAGAACAACAACAAAAAACGGTCACAAATTTTTTGCTAGGCCTTTGATTATGCACAGGCGAGTACCCACTAGTAAATAGGGATGGACGATACCTCTTCTTTTATTTTCGATCCGATACCGATATTTTCAAGCACAGTATCGTCGATATCGATACCGATACCTCTAAACTAATTCTAATTAAATCTAATTTTTAAAAGAATATAATCAGTAATTATAACCACTTAATATTAGATTTTAAAGCCATATTTTTTTAACATTTCATAGGCCTTTTATTGTTTACACTGTCAGAAATAAAATATACTATAATAGTATTTTAGCTGGGGCAGTAACCTCAAATGTGCAACTATACCCCTAAAAGGAAGCACATTAGTACCATACAAGTATGCATGCTAAAGGTAGATAAATTAATTCAAAGGTGCACCGTTGAGGGTACCGCATGAAAAAAAAACATGAGTTTAAAGTAAAAATGTATTATTATTAATATTATCATGGTAAATTTGTGGTTACTGCAGTTTTACTACAAATACTGTGGTAAACTGTGGTTACTGTAATAAAACCATGGTTGATTTTTGTAAAAGGCTGCAAGGCTGTTGTACTCCTAAAGGTGAAACTTTAGCATTTTTTTTTTCTGACAGATTTATTAACAGCAGTTACAGAACATAGCACAATCCATTTGAACTTTTAACAACGAGTTTAATTAAGTTTACTTGCACAAACTAGCCAATTTAAAAATAAATATTACATGTACACAAAGTTTGGGGTCAGTAAGATTTTGGAATATTTTTTTTAAGCCATGCTCACAAGGTGCCCTATTTTTTACATTTACTTTTAGTCATTTTGCAGATGCTTTTATCTAAAGCGACTTACACATGAGGACAATAAAAGCAGTCAAAACTAACAAAAGAGCAACAAGATATAAGTGCAAATGACAAGTCTCGGTTAACCTAACGCAGTACATGTAGCAAGGTATATATAATATAGATATATTATATATATCTATTAATATAATATATATATAATATATATATATATAAACAACAAAAAACTTAAAGCAGCAATATTGTGCAATATAACAAATAAAAATAACTATTTTCTATTTTAAAATATTTTAAAATGTAATTTAATCCTGTGATCAAAGCAGAATTTTTTGCCATTACTCCAGTGATCAGTGTCATATGATCCTTCAGAAATAATTCTAAGATGCTGATTTGCTGCTCAAGAAACATTTATTATTAGCCTATAGCTGCTTCATATTTGTGTGGTGATTCAACATGAAACTGCATTACATCCTGCAACATCTAGAAAGACCAGGGACTTATGTGATGATCCTGTTCGTGGACTTCAGCTCAGCATTTAACACTATCATCCCAAACCTCCTACTGCCCAAACTAAATCAGCTCTCCGTGCCCACCTCCGTCTGTCAGTGAATCACCAGCTTCCTGACAGACAGACAACAGCTAGTGAGGCTGGGAAAATTCTCATCCAGCAACCGTACGATCAGCACTGGAGCTCCTCAGGGTTGTGTTCTTTCCCCACTGCTCTTCTCTCTCTACATAAATGACTGCACTTCAAAGGAAATCTCTGTCAAGCTCCTGAAGTTTGCAGCCGACACCACACTCATCGGCCTCATTCAGAACGGTGACGAGTCTGCTTACATTATAGATGATCGTGGACTTCAGGAAGGAACCCCCCTGCGGCTCCCTCCACTTACCATCATGGACAGCACTGTGAATGCAGTGGAGTCATTCAGGTTCCTGGGCACCACATTCTCTCAGGACCTGAAGTGGGACAATCACATTGAGTCCATGTCTGCACTTCTATAACTGACTGGTTCAGCTCAGCTACCAAATCAGAACTTAGAAGATTGCAGCGGATAATCCGGACAGCTGAGCAAATCACTGGCACAACCTTCCCCACTTTCCAAGAACTGCACTCATCCAGAGTGGCAAACGGGCTAGCAAAATCACTATTGACCCCTCCCAGCCGAACATTCCTCTTTGAACTGTTCCATTCTGGTCGCCGCTACCAAGCACTGCCGCACCCACGAACGACCAGACACGGAAAACAGTTTTCTTTACTCGGGCCAATCCATCTCATGAACACTTAACCAATAATCGTGGAACCCACAACATAGTCTTACATTTTTATTGCACAAATAATTACCATCAGCATGGCGCCGCCAAAATGGCAGCAAGGACGCTGAGCTACGCAGTTATTCGATGTTTTTTGTTTGTTTGTTTTGTGTTTTGTCATTCTTCTTCTATAAGTTTTAACAGAGATGAACTCCTTAACATTAAGCAGCACACCCCAGACAATATTTTTCCGGTTTTTGATTATTCGGACGTTTTTTTGGACATTCTAGTCGGAGGTACAGCTTTGTTGTTCAAACGCGCGTGCAGACGCAGAAGGGGGAAACGCGCCGGCGCCCTGGTGAAGCTCGGCGCGCGCGGCTTTCGGACTGCGCTCACAAGCATTCATCTCGCGAATGTCCGTTCCATTCCTAACAAAACGGATGAACTTCTTCTACTCACCCGCACCAACAAGGACTTTTCAAACTATGCTGCACTGTGCTTCGCTGAAACCTGGCTGAGTGAAGCCATTCCGGACAACGCGCTTCATCTGCCGGGCTACCAGCTGTTCAGAGCAGATCGCATCGCGGAGTTAACGGGGAAAACCAGAGGTGGTGGATTGTGTTTCTACATCAACGAAAGTTGGTGTTCAAATGTAACAACGCTGAAAAAGGTATGCTGTCCTAATTTAGAGGCACTCATCATAAACTGTAAACCTTTCTACTCGCCGCGGGAGTTTTCCTCTTTCATTCTCGTGAATGTGTACGTGCCTCCGGACGCGTGCGTGAGCGCCGCGATGCAACAGCTGGCCGAACAAATAACTGAAATGGAGCACAGGTACCAAGACTCTATTTTAATCATTCTTGGAGACTTTAACAAATCAAATCTCTCCCGTGAACTGCCAAAATACAAGCAGCACATCACATGTCCCACCAGAGAAAGTAATATATTGGATCACTGTTACACAACAATAAAAAATGCATATCACTCTGTCCCACGAGCAACTTTGGGGGCTCTCTGATCACTGTTTGGTTCATCTAATACCGACCTACAGGCAGAAACTGAAATCAGCTAAACCTGTATTAAGGACTGTAAAAAGATGGACTAATGAAGCAGAGCAGGATTTACAAGCTTGTTTTGACCTCACTGATTGGAGCGTCTTTGAAGCTGCTGCCACCGGTCTGGACAAGCTCACAGAGACTTCATATATCAGTTTCTGTGAAGATATGTGCATTCCTACCAGGACATTCTTATCATTTAATAATGATAAACCGTGGTTTACTGGAAAACTCAAACAGCTTCGTCACGCCAAAGAGGATGCTTACAGAAGTGGGGATAAAATATTGTATAACCAGGCCAGGAACAGACTAACAAAAGATATCAGAGTGGCAAAAAAAAGCTGCTCTGAAAAGCTGAAAAAACTGTTTTCAGCCAACGACCCGGTGTCAGTATGGACTGGTTTGAGGAACATCATCATGTACAAGACACCACCCCCACAGTTTGCGGAGAATCAACAACTGGCTGACGTTCTAAATGTGTTTTACAGCAGATTTGAAAAGGATCATCTACAACCCCCCATCCGCTCTGATCTGCACTTCACACATTCACCCACCACCCCTGCAACCAGCCTCCCTCCCCCCCACCATTCAACCTGTGCTTAAGATCTGTGTAGAGGATGTGAACCAGGTCTTCAGAAAGCAGAAATCTAGAAAAGCTTCTGGCCCAGATGGTGTTCACCTGCCTGTTTAAAAGTCTGCGCTTACCAACTGGCCCCCATCTTCACACAGAACTTCAACAGATCACCGGAGCAGTGCGAAGTCCCTTCCTGCTTCAAATGCTCCACCATCATCCCAAAGAAACCCAAAATCACAGCACTTAATGACCACAGACCTGTCGGATCTAACAGTGTGGTTCATGAAGTCCACTGAGAGATGGGATGGTTCCCCACCTGAAGGACATTACTTGACCCTTGCTGGATCCTCTTCAGTTTTGCCTACAGAGCAAACAGGTCTGTGGGTGATGCAGTCAACATGGGACTGCACTACATCTTCCAACATCTGGACAAACCAGGGACTTTTGCAAGGATCCTGTTTGTGGACTTCAGTTCAGCCTTCAAAATCATGCCTGACCTTCTCTCAGACAAAACTCACCCAGCTCTCCGTGCCCACATCCATCTGTCAGTGGATCACCAACTTCCTGACAGACAGGCAGCAGCTAGTGAGGCTGGGCAAACTCACATCCATGACTATCACCATCAGCACTGGCGCCCACCCAGGGGTGTGTTCTCTCCCCACTGCCCTTCTCCCTCTACACCAACGACTGCACACCTAAAGACCCCTCTGTCAAGCTCCTGAAGTTCGCAGACGACACTACAGTCATCAGCCTCATCAACGACGGAGACGAGTCTGCTTACAGACAAAAGGTTGAGCAGCTGGCTGTCTGGTGCAACAATCTGGAGCTGAACATGGTCAAAACTGTGGAGATGCTTGTGGACTTTAGGAGAAACCCCCCTACACTCCCCCCACTCACCATCATGGACAACACTGTGACTGCAGTGGAGTCATTCAGGTTGCTGGGCACCACAATCTCTCAGGACCTAAAATGGGACACTCACATAGACTCCATAGCTAAAAAGGCCCAGCAGAGGTTGTACTACCTTCACTAGCTGAGGAAGTTCAACCTGACACAGGAGCTGCTCAAACAGTTCTACTCCGCCATCATTGAATCTGTCCTGTGTTCATCCATAACTGTCTGGTTTGGTTCAGCTACCAAATCAGGCATCAGAAGACTACAACGGATAGTCAGGACTGCTGAGAAGATTATTGGTCCCTCCCTTCCCAACCTCCAAGATCTTACATCTCCAGAGGGAGGAAAAAGGGCTAAAAACATCACCTTGGACCCCTCACACCCAGCCCACTCTCTCTTCGAACTGTTGCCTTCTGTTCGGCGCTACAGAGCACTGACCACCAAAACAGCAAGGCACAAGAACAGTTTTTCCCACAGGCTATACTCAGTCTAAACAAATAAGCTTTCAAAATTATACAACTAACAAAGTATATTTATATTAAACTGCACACTTTTTAAATAACATATCTATCTGCACACTAATAAACATATCTTTACATTTATCTAAACCATTACATTTTTTCCTATACTTCTATTCTGTATATAGTACAATATTCAATTTTTTTTTTTTTTTTATTATATTATTTTTATATTACATCCCTACTGTGTTATTCATATGTATGTCTACACTATCATGTATGTATGCACTATGTCTGTACTTTCTTCTGCACTGGAAGCTCCTGTCGTCAAGTCAAATCCTTGTGTGTGTAAATATACTTGGTAATAAAGCTCCTTCTGATTCTGATTCTGATTCTGATTTTACAATTTCAAATTTGCACATATTATACCTGTACATACATAATTGTCTATATTATATATTGTTTTTGCTTTTTTTGTACATTGTCTATTTTGTATATATTTGTTTTTTATCTGTGTCCTGTCTTGTCACTGTCATTCTGTCGCACTGTGGAGCTCCTGTCATCAAGACAAATTCCTTGTGTGTGTAAACACGCTTGGCAATAAAGCTCTTTTTGATTCTGATTCTGATTCTGAATATTTTTTTCAGAATTAATTGTTATATATAGTACAATGTTAGTAATGTAATGTAATTAATGTTCAATGGTTGTTAAAGGAGACATATTATGCCCCTTTTACAATATGTAATATAAATCTCTGGTGTCCCCAGAATGTGTCTGTGAAGTTTCAGCTCAAAATACTCCACAGATCATTTATTATATCATTTTGAAAATGCCTATTTTGAGTGGAAGCAGAAGCAAGCTGTTTTTCGGGCCTGTGTCTTTAAACGCAAATGAGCTGCTGCTCCACGCCCCCTTTTCCAAAATAGAGCTGCACCATTACAGCTAGTACCTGCTAAAAAACATCTGTATGGTTCTGATTAGCATGTTTATAGCACTGAAATAATGCGGTTTAAACATAGGGAGTTAAAACTTCTATATACGGTTTTCTGGAGAGACACATCCAAAGGCGTACGGACAGATCGCGGCTCCACAGCATGGAGTTACTAAACTAAGTTCTCATTCACACACAAGTTTACGTTAAAAACACACGAGTTACAAAAACAGTCGGTTATGTCTGTGAAGGTAAACAGCTGGGAAATAAATTTCCTGTTTATTTTGATATAAATAGTGTTCTTTTCTCGTCTGTGCAGCCAAAGACAGAAGAAGTTAGTGTGTTTTGCTCAAACTTTCTCCATGGCGTTAGAGCTGGTACACTGTTGTCGCTTGCAAAATTAAAATGACGGCACCGTGGGTGGAAACTTACAGATTAAGGGGCGGTAATATTATAATGAGATCCCTTTGCCACGTCACCAAGGGAGCGAAATCAGACGCGCTCGTTTTCTCAGACGCTTGCAGAAAAAGGCTTCCCAAAACAAAGTTACTGGGTTAATCTTTTTCACGTTTCCTTGGTTGGTAGATGCACCGGGGACCTGATTATAGCACTTAAAACCTGGAAAAGTCAGATTTTCATGATATGTCACCTTTAAGATCTACTGATGCTTTAGCAGGCTTTTGGGAAAAAAGCAGCCCTATTTGAACAGCACTGAGCCATGGTCAGTACGACGCGTCTGTGATTGATTGTTCTGTCTTTAGCCCTTGGCCATGCGTTCGTATTGAGCAAGAGAAATGGTTCATTCAACACAATTTATTCGCTCATATTACATAAATAGGTTATTTTTCCTCCTTTAGGCCAGCCCGTATTTCTTTTCAGGCCACAAAAATAATTTCTTAATAAATAAATTTAATTAATGGTTAAAAAATGCACTTTAAAATTGATATTTTTATGTGAGGATCAATCCTTTCGATACAACATCAGTATCGAAAGTATCGATACTTAAGGATAGGCCCGCCAACCTGATAGTTTAAAGTGAAAAGAGAGGATACATTTTCAAATGCGCATGCGCTGCGCTTGATCACAGCGATCTGTCATGCCACATTAAAGAGCGCCAAAACGGTATTTATTGCTTGAATTTCCTAATATAATGGACAGAATTTTAAATCTGAGACTTTGTTTCATATCAAAAGTAACAACGCACAAAGCTTAGCCTATTATGATTTATTGGATGGGAAGTGCACTAAATGGTTCATTCATCAACTGAAAACAGCATCGATTGGGATTTAAGAATCAATATTGGTTCATAAAAAAATGAGAACTCTATGAAAATTGAGAATCTTTTTTTTTCTAACCAAGGCCTAGCCATATTTTGTTGTTAGTAGTTGAATCGCTGTCACGCGAGGTGTGGTGTTGAACAGGAAAAGGGAGCACAGCTGTTCATCGTTTCTCATCATAAATAAAGAAATGTATAATCTAGATGCTCGTCCGGGGCGTTCATTATTAAAAAAGCAAATGTGACAAACATACAAGCAATTAAAAATGTGTCTATTAGAATTAAAATATGAAATTAAAATGACGGGGGGTAAAAGTTAGGAAGAATTTTGTTTAAAGATGTACGCAACCGTGATGATTTAATATTTACAGGTGCATCTTAATAAATTAGAATGTCGTGAAAAAGTTTTTTTATTTATTTCAGTAATTCAACTCAATTTGTGAACTTGTGTATTAAATAAATTCAGTGAACACAGACTGAAGTAGTTTAAGTCTTTGTTTTTTTTTAATTGTGGTGATTTTGGCTCACATTAAAAAAAAACCACCAATTCACTATCTCAACAAAATAGAATACTTCACAAGACCAATAAAAAAAAAAACATTTTTATTGAATTGTTGGCCTTCTGGAAAGTATGTTATTTTACTGTACATGTACTCAATACTTGGTGAGGTGGTACTTTGGCATTTAATTACGGCCTCAATTTGGTGGGCATGGATGTGATCAGTGGGTGGCAATGCTAGGGGGTGGATGGAAAGACCAGGTTTTCTTTGACAGTGACTTCGCTCATCTTGCATTTTTTGGTCTCCTGGGTATCAGTTACTCTTGACCATATCCAATAGTTACCTATGGGGTTCAGGTCTGGTGAGTTTGGTGGTCAGTCAAGCACACCAACACCATACTCATTTAACCAACTTTTGGTGCTTTAAGCATTGTGGGCAGGTGCCAAATCCTGCTGAAAATGAAATCAGCATCTT
>JADLZN010003254.1:0-29796 GCA_018155175.1 Sinocyclocheilus anophthalmus
GTGTGTGTGTGTCTTGCGTTTAAACACTTGAGCTGGTCGAAATAATAACAAATAAACTATAATTGCACAATGACTATCTCTCTTTATTAGTTTAGGTAATCAGAGTGATGGCTCCGATGGTGGTTTTAACATGTCAGAATTATGGTAACCTCTTGCAGATGCAGAACACTGTGCACGGGAAACCACCGGGACAATGTTTTTATGGAGATTCCCGGCTTAAGTTTGGTATCACAAACACACACCACTAACCCACAGTAACAATCCATAGGAAATGGGCGTCCGTGAACAAAAGAATGCCCCTAACGAAGGAATAACTGTCTAATTGTAATGCATGGTGTTACACTTCATAAAACAGGAAAAAGCTAGAATTAGCAGGAAATCTGACTCTATGTAGCGATTGAACAGGACGTCACGTACATAAATACGTATTTAATTACAAATGATCTAAATAACATGCTGAAATGAACGTTGCTTGCAGAAAGACAACAAAACCCATACTGACTTCGCGTAGTCCGGGGCGAATCATGACGTCATGATGTTGTAGTACTGAAGGTTTTCCAAGTGTTGCCAGGCTATTTTTAAAAGGAACACCTGCGACGAAAAACTACACGCTTGTGAAAACCGCGACTTGGCAACCGCGAAAGTTGCGCAGTCGCTGTGAGGGGAACCGGGAAACTTATGACGCGGACACCGAACTACTCTTCGTCTTCTTTCGATTTCTCGTCTCGTCTGTTCTTCTCTCTTCTCTCTGCTTCTTAGGTGTTTGTAATAGCGGTTTGGCAAACCAGCGTGAAAAATGTGCATTACGCCACCTACGATGCGGATCATGTGGAGTGTGTCATAACTTTGGATAGAAAGAAATACCGGGAGGAAAAAAAAACCAAAACAAAAAACTAGACTTCTATCTATTGTCTATGTTTTTCAGGTATTTAAAACACATTTTTCTTGCACGCTTGATACACTCGCCCCCATTCCAACAATACTTTAAAGAATCTTATTCAACGCATGCCCACGCCACATTTGCACATACTGTGCTGAATTAAGTGAAATCTCTCCCTTTCATATGCAGAACACTCAAAAAGAATATGTTTCACTGTTTCTTATTCTCCACATTTGTCACACTTTCCCAATTCATGCTTACCTATTTTATAAAGACTATAGTTTAATGCTGTATGTCCGATTCTTAGTCTTGATAAGATGACATCTTTCTACCTATTTCCGTATCTTTTCCTCTCATTCCCAACACTCTTACTACACGTGGTTCCTATATGCACTCTCTGGAATTCAGCTTGTACTTAAAGCGAAACTAATTTCTATTTGTGTAATAGATTTTAATGCTTGTCTTTGCTAGCAATCTACTTCCTCATTTCCGTCCACACCCACATGTGCAGGCACCCAGATGAATTTTACCTCTATCCTTAACTGCCTTATTCTAAACAAACTTTGTAAAACTTCAAATACTAAGTCTTGCCGAGCTTCAGATGTACCACTTAGTAGGCTAGTGAGCGCAGCCATTGAGTCAGTACATATCACAGTTCTTTCTGGTTGAACTTCTTCGATCCACTGTAGAGCTAGTATGATAGCTAATAATTCGGTAGTAAAAACTGACACATGATCTGATAATCTTTTAGCCATTTTTATTTTAAAAGTAGGAATATAAACTTCTGCTGCTGTTCTCCCAGACTCTGGCTCCTTAGAACCATCTGTAAATACCTGTAACACAGAATACTCTTGTACTATATACTGTTGAACTATTACTTCAGTTGGCATGTTCATCTCCGGTTTTTTTATTACTTTGTGAATTTGTAAATCAATTAGTGGCATAGGGAACAACCAAGGAGGAATTGCTGGAATAGCAACAGAAGGAGCAATATCATGGTCTTTCAACTCCAAGCTGTTTGCCTCCTTCCTTACTACCCAACCAAAGCTTGTAATTTCTTTGTATTCATATTCCCAACAATCTTTCAGAATTAGTTTAACTGGCTGGTTTTCCAGATGTCCCTTTACACAATACCAGTACCTTAATCTCAGCTGAAACCTACGCTGTTCTAGAGGCAATTCTCCCATTTCAACTTGTAATGAAGCCACCGGAGAAGATCTAAATGCTCCACAGCAAATGCGCAAAGCTTGATTTTGTATTACCTCTATTTTTTTAAGTAAGGTTTTGTTCGCAGAACTATAAACTACACTACCATAATCTATGTTTGACCTAATCACAGCACCATAAATTCTTTTCAATGACTGACAGCTTGCCCCTCACTCAGCTCCGGACAAGCACCTTAAGGTATTTATTCCTTTTTTGCATTTTTCTATTAATTTCTGAATATGAATTTTAAAATTTAATTTACAGTGCATCCACATACCCAAAAATCTTAGTACATTTACTTGTTCCAGATGATAACCATACATTTTGACATTCAAATTTTGATTCTTTTTCTTTTTCGAAAAGCATATTACTTGTGTTTTTGAAACAGAAAACCAAAAACCCCAACAATTCGCCCAATTCTCCACCTCATTCACTGCTTTTTGCATTTTATTTTCTACAAATAAAACATTGCGCCCCCTTTTTCATAGTGCTCCATCATCCACATACAATGATCTTCCTATTCCAGTATCAACCTTAAGAAAGATGTCATTTATCATTAAATTAAAAAGAATAGGACTGCTAACACTTCCCTGGGGAGTTCCATTCTCAATTGGGAGAATCTGAGAAAAAGCAGTCCCTACTCTCACTTGAATTGTTCTTCCAAACAAGAAACTCAGAATCCAGTTATAAATTTTTCCATCAATTCTCAAGCTCTCCAATTTCATTAAAAACCCCTCTTTCCACAACATATCGTAAGGTTTTTCTACATCAAAAGACTCCTACAAGCACCTCTTTATTAATTTGAGCTTTTCGAATTTCAGCTTCCAAACAATATTGAATCCATCGTATTTCTCCTTTTTCTAAATCCACTTTGACATGCTGAAAAAATGTTTCCACTATCAATCACATAATAAACCTGTTCATAACCATCCGTTCCATAAGTTTGCATAAATTTGATGTCAGCGCAATAGGTCTATAATTAATTGGCTGAGAATTGTCTTTTCCTGGTTTGGCTATTGGCAATGTATGACCCCATGCTTCCAATCTTCTGTCAAATTCCCTGTCTCCCATATTTTGTTAAAAAGTCTTAAAATCATACTTAATGATAATTCTGATAAGTGCTTTATCATCTCATAGCATATGTCATCCATGTCTGGAGAAGTATGTTTGACCCCTGCAAGCGCTCTCTTTATCTCATACAAAGTTAATTCTGAGTCTAACATACTTCTTGATGGATTCTTCTTTACATAAATGTGAGCATTCTCCCTAAATTTCTGTTCCCTATATCTCCTCATATTATCTGAAATATTACCATTGTCCTGGGTGCAGGCCCTGTGCTAAAGCTGCTCCACACAGCAGCGTCCGGCTGTTGGTCCACGTGGTTCGGTTTCTACATGCTTTTTCCATGTTTAGAGAACTGCTAGATTGTGAGTCTCTGTGAATCCCCCCGCCCTCTTCCTAATCATAGGCCAAACTTCATTAAGTTCAATTGTGCTTCCCACTGCTAGTTAAAATTCTCTCTCCAGTAATTATTGTTTGCACGTTCTACCTCCACGCCTCACGGTTGCCTGGCGCTCACTAAAGTTCATGTACTCGCTGTAGCGTCTCGACCAATCTGACACACTAAATTTTATTTGATTTAACAAATCAGTTATTCATTAGGTTAACAAATCGTCACCGTCCCCTCACTCAATAAACTGGATGCCAAGATTTCTGCTGAACACCATCCCCCACCTTGATCACAATGACAACTAATCATGATATCACTGGATTTATGACCCCCCAGGAATGTGAGAAGGAAAGCCCACTCTTTGTCCCAAGGAAAAGAAGAGTAGAAATGGACTGTGTTCTAGTTAATTCATAGAAAAACCGTTCTTTGAATGAACACACATATTTCTTCAGGCCATTGGGTATATTATTGTCATTTGTGTATTTTGTCTTTGATATTTTTAGTCTATTTTAGTATGCTTGTGAGGGAACTCATTCCTGATCATCCCTTTTCACTATTTGTAATCTTACCTTGTTTAGTATCTATTAATTTGCCTTCGTATGATCGAAACAAGCGTGTATATTATATGGTGGTACATAGGCAATATATTTTAGGGCCCTGAGAATCGTTAGTAATTTAGATTTAAGTCCATTTGCAAATTACCAGGCTTAGAGAACAAAGGGTCGTAAACCATCCAGCAATTGCCACCTCCCGCTCGGAAACTCCATTTTGCTCATTGGACAAGCCCAACTTGAAAGGCGGAGATCTTCTCCGACATTAAAGGCCCGGCTCCAGGGACCCGCCCCAGTCGGCGGTTCGGTCAGAAGCAAAGATGAAGAAGTGAGAAAAACGCTTCAGGATACCAAAACATCTGTGCCAGGCCTTTTCTTCGGCATAGTCCTTTCCATTCATCAAGTGACACTGTCTCAAACTGGTTCTTTTCATTGACCCGAATTCAGCAAAGATCTACGGTAAGCTTTAAGATTTGCATCAGGAATCTCGTTCAGACCGCCGAGACTCGCTAAGTATCAAACTTAGGCTTATTAATTGATACATTAAGTATCAGTTACACCCTTTTTACAAAGGTGTGGTCCATTTGGACCAGATCGGAGTATCCCATCCGTTCGACCCCGGTTTCTGTGTGCGTCCTATGGCCAATTCAAAGGTGTCCTCCATAAAATCCTTCTCTTGATAGCCTCTTTCTATGCTGAGGTAAAACTTGAACCTTTCCTATACCAACGTATTGTGTGGGTTGTGTGTATGTATGTTCATCCGGCTTAGATGTGTTTATGTTGTATGTTAGACTAGTTTAAGTTTTTATGTTGTTAATAAAACCTTACTTGTATCACATTTGACGTGTTCATTGTTTACTCATAACGGGAGTCAATAATCATGCAGATTTACGTTACAAACTTAGAGAATTGTACAGTAAGAAAGTTATTTAACCAGGAAATTAACGTTCTTAGAAATGACAAGACAGTTTAAAAACCCTGTTGGTCAGTCTAAATATCCTACAGTGGCAGTCTAAAATAATGAATAGTTAATTATTTAACACCTAGTATTCTGGCGTTAATAATAGTCATATTTCCCCCATGAGCTGCGATGTCGCTACCGATTTTGGTGGTAGAGAATGCGGCATGATAAACGAAGTTCTGAGTTTAACACCCTAGTCCACTAAAAAGTGTGTTGCTTGATAGCCCAGTTAAATAATACGCTACCTTTCCAGATGGCCCGGTGGCTGTGCCCCTATTTGCTGGCTTGTTGAGATGCATATAAAGTGGGGGTTTGAATTGGTACCACTATTATAATTGTGAGAGTCTTTATGCATTTCATGCTTAATGATATCAGTGTAAGGTTAAACTGATTTTAGCAAAGAAACCCTAATTACAGTATTAAAGCATAAATCCGTGCATGCCTTGACCAAAGCGTTAAGTCTGCATCTCCGCTCAGCGGCAATGTCTTCCTTCAACATCTGTACGCATCTATAGTTTTCATGCTCCCTTTAACAGTGAGAAAATCACAATTTGTAGTATTGTATTAAACTTGTTTTCTTGTGAATACCGAAATCTCAGTACAGTTATTCAGGTATATTAGTGATACGCATGCTCCCTTTCTACCAGCATCCTCAGAGGCGCCCTTTAATATTTCTATAAATTAGAATTGTTATCCGCAAGCTCTGCAGGTCCTACACATCATGGCTATGACTGTCATACTGATATAGGTGAGGTGCACTGCGCCTGCGGCCCTTGCCTTCACCCGAGCACAACCCCTGGGACCTCCCTTACTGTGTTTCACTCGCTGTGTGAAATTAAAGGTGTAATACTGTACGTTAGTACTCATATGTGAGTCAAACATAACTACATATATGTTTAAAACGGTTTTAACTTACAGTAAACACGTTCTGTAATTCTGTAAACAAGTGCAAGAAATTTATTGTTAAATTAGAGAAGCACTCACAAATGCTTATATGCAACAAGTCTTGAAGGTTTGAAAGCCCACGTTCGAATAAACATGGCTTGATTTAAACAACATAGCACACTATCACTTAACTGCGTTAATTCCACTGCGCAGTGACCTTGGTTACCCCTGTGACCAACAACGTGGTCACAGCAGTGCCTACTATCTTCAATAGACAAAACCCATGTTGTTAAACACGCACCATGAAGCCAGCTACTCTAACTCATCACAGTTTGCTTCTCTAGTTTTTTCATCATTTTAGCCTAAGCCCTAACCAAAATACTTAACATTATGGGGTTAACACTCTTTAATTGAGCTTTCTACAGATTGTGTGTGCAGTGTGAGCAATTTGAATTTAACCTATCCTCGTTATTCTGCTCTGTTTTGTCCATTTTTCTTCTTCGTCTGTTTTCTCTTTCTATGTTTCTCAATCTTCAATTCGTCTCAGCGAATTTATCTATCTTAGATGTATCCTTCCTGAATGCTTTTGCTTAGTTACTAGTTAATTAAATCTATATTTAATTAAATCTTAACTGTCTATCTAGGAAAGACTCATTGAGGTATTGGGTGTTTTTAGTAACACACTAATCACTAGTGTTGCTATTTGTTCCTAATACCAGAATGTTTACCTTGTTTTGTTAATAGCAGTCAACTAATTTTAAATCCATTTACATGTTATGCCCTCCCCTGTGGAAAAAGGTTCTCATACTCGTCTGCCCTCCAAAGGACCAGAGGACTTTCTATTTCGTTTTTTGTTTATTTTCAAACATGTGCCCTAATTTTAAGACCCTGTTATAAAGTCATCTAGACAAACACTAGGGCATAACTATCATTCTGAGCACCAAATAATAAGCATAATCTGTATAGAAATGCAGAACCTCTCTGTTTTTAATCTATCTTGTAAATTCCACAGAGGGTTGGCCTGTAAACCAGTTATTCTGAGGGAAGTTAGGCCATGGGTCAAGAAATGTTTCACCATAAATCTACGTTTTTCAATCTTGTGTAAAATATTATGGGCGTGCTGATAAGCTCGAATACGCAATTCATTTTTAGTTTGACCCACATACTGTCTTCTGCATTTGTCACAATAAATTAGATACACACAGTTGATCGTCTGAGGGGACAGAGTTTGTTGCAGTGTAAAGATCTGTTTGGTGGTTCTGTTTTTAACCCATCTCAGTGACACGTAGTATTTGCAAGAGACCTG
Organism: Sinocyclocheilus anophthalmus; assembly: GCA_018155175.1. Lineage (NCBI taxonomy): Eukaryota > Metazoa > Chordata > Actinopteri > Cypriniformes > Cyprinidae > Sinocyclocheilus > Sinocyclocheilus anophthalmus. Next base: position 7,240 of record JADLZN010003254.1, read on the forward strand.
TTTTTTCTTCAGCGGTTCTGTGCTCACTTTACTCTGAACTAGAACGTCAATCAGGTTTTTGTTCCTTTTGTATGCCGCAATGGGTCTGTGTCTCTGCAAGTATTCTGTGCCCGTCAAAAATTTGGCAAAGTTCTGTTTGATAGCACTGTTGAGTTGTGTGCTCTGAGACGAATAGAATGACACAAAAGGAATAATTTTATTGTTTGTGTTTTCCACGTTGGACTCCGGGTTTGCTGAAATGTTCATCGCTCTTCTGAAGAGTCTCAGGGCCTTCCTGAGGACTGATCTTGAGTATCCCCTCTGTTTCAAGGCCCTGAAGAGTATCTTCACCGCCTTTAGGAATTCTTCTTCTTGAGAGCAGATTCTGTAGAATCGAAGAAGCTGTGACTTTAGAATCCCTTTAAATGTGTGCTGTGGGTGAAAACTGTTTCTGTGCAATAAGCAATGAGTATCTGTTTCTTTAAAGTATACCCTGTAATCTAGTTTGTTTTCCTTGTGAAACTTGGGCCCTTTATATGTGACCATATCTAGGAAATTGACCTGTGTGTCATCTATTTCAAATTTGACCTTTATAGATCTCTGATGCTGATTAAGATGTTTGATAAAGTCATCAAACTCATCTCTAGTATGCACCCAGATGCCCCAAATGTCATCGAGGAAACGGAAATACGAGGACGGTTTGAGAGGAAATGAAGCTAACGCTGACTCTTCCCAGCCGGCCATAAATATATTGGCGTACGAGTGGGGCAAAGGTTTTTCCCATGGCCGTGCCTTTTGTCTGTAAATAGAATTTACCATTGAACTCAAAGTCGTTTTTTATTAAATTAATCTCAAGTAATTTCAGCACATATTCATCCGGTCTTTTGGGATCCGGGTATTTTTCCATGCACTCTCGTACGGCCTCCATTCCTGCTTGTGTCTCAATATTTGTGTAGAGACTATCTACGTCTATTGTGAAGAGTAAAGCGTTCGAGGGAATCATCAAATCCTTTGTTTTCTGTATGAAATCATAAGTGTCTTTTAAATAGCTGTTGTGTTTCTGTGAAATTGCATTGAGATGATATTCCACAAATTCTGCTGTGTGATATGTTTCGCTACTACAATCCGACACAATTGGTCGTCCAGGAGGAATTCTGTTTGGTATGCTCCAGCTGTTTGGGTTCTTGTGTATTTTTGGAAGGAGATAAAACCTCCTTGGCCTAGGAGTACCCGAGCCAAGGAGGTATTCTTTTTGTTTTCCACTTACAACTCGTTTCTCGTACATTTCCTCTAGGATTTCCATCACTTCAATTTGTGTTTGGGGATAAATGGGTGCATCCAAGGAGCTATAATGATCCGTGACCTGCAACTGTCTAGTCCCCTCCCAAATGTAGTCTTTGCTATCCATGAGTACCACCGCGTTGCCTTTATCGGCTGGTTTGATCACAATATGTTTATTTTTTCTGAGTTGATTTAGTGCCTTCCCTTCACCCACGGATAGATTCTGTTTTTCCTTTTTTCCCCAGTGCAAATGCTGATAGGCGTACCAATCCGCCCTGATGATTGAATTAATACAATTAGGAAGTTTGCACAAAGGGGGGAGCCAGTCAGATCCGTGGGTGAAGGGAGGGTTTTCTTTTCTGTTTTTCTTACCCTCAAAAAAGGTTTCAAGTCTCACTCTCCTATGATAGGTTTGTAGGCTTTTTAATATTTCTACTTTTTGTGTTTTAAAGTGTCGTGGTGCTGGTACAAAGGAGAGGCCCTTTAATAGAACTGCCCTTTGCTCTGGTGTGAGGGCGAGAGTGGGTGAAAGATTAATTATGAGTTTTTCATTACCCTTTATGGGGTTGAAGGGCCCTGAAAGTTTAAATTTTGGGTCCAGTGATGCAACATGGCCCTTGCTGTAGCTGGGGTCCAATGGATGAGGTCCCTTTCGACCTCGAACCGAGCCGAGGGCAGTTCAACGATACTGTTTAAGGTTTCTCTGATATACTCATTGATCTTTGTCAGATGAGTCTGTTCCTCCACTGGTAACTGATCTGAAAAATTAATCAGTGGGAAATACAGTTCAGTGTGTGGCAGACGTCTGCGTGCCATTCTGTACATCCTTTGTATCTCTTTTGTGGATGTGACGATGCATCTCTGCGTTCTGTTATTTATGCCGAACGAGAATATCAGAACCTCTGGTTCCATCGCCATTATGGCTCTTTCCATTAGGTTTCCGGCATGCTGAAATTTTGCACCCGGGAAACTGTCAATTTGTAATTCTGTGATACTAAAAGAAGGAATTTTAGATACGTTGGAGTCGCCTATGATAACATATTTCTTCTTCAGAGTTAGACTCCAATCTGCCAGTTTGCGCGTGGTATTAATGTGACGGCTCGGTCTCCCTATCGACCGTGGCGTTTCAGGAGCTGTCGCGGGCCCTGCTGGGGTTCGTGGTTCTGGTTCTGTGTTCAGAGGGGCCACCTCTTTTTGTGGTGTCGTTTTCTCTACCTCTTCCGCATTCTCCTGTAAGAACTGTGTCAGTGAAAACTGAGGCCTAAATGGGCTTCTGGAATGTTCAGAGAATGTAGGGTGATCGGAAGCCTCAGAGGTTTCTGAGTACAAAAGTGGCGAGCAGTCTACTCTGGTGAGTGACGGGCCTGTTTTTTCTGTGTGTTTCTTGCTCGATTTTTCAACGTTCTGTTCCCTGTTATGAACTGATCGTTGAACCTTTTCAATTTTATCTGTCAAAATATCTTCAGCCGTATTGGCTGGTAACGGTTGTGCCACAGTGCGTGGCCTTGGTGGTTCAGTGGTGATTAAAGTGTCCACAAGCAGGTCCGTAAAAATTCTACGAGGCTGTCTTGGGGGTAAAGGTTCTAGGGGTCTAAGCGGTGTGACTGATGGTGAAGTGTATGCCATAGGTGGTGGTTCCAACGGTGGGAATTCTTGGTCGAATGACCAATCTCCCCGGTTTGGGGGAGGGGGGGTGGAGGTAAACCCGTCTTCCCGGTTCTGTCCCCTTATTGGGGATGTTTGGATTTGGATACTGACGTGTTTGACCCCCGTTCTGGGTCTGACTACAGCCGGTGTGGCCTGTTGTTGAGCCTGTTCAGTGTTGTTACCGTTGTTGTCAGTGTTTCCACTCATTTCAGCCATAAACAACATCTCTGTTCTTTTCAGAGACTCAAGGTTAATTTTGTTTTTGAAATTTCTTTTTGCCCAATTACTGGCTATTTCAAAAGCATGAGGCCAATCTGTCTGATTGGTCCTCTCTTTCAATTCCAGCATTGTTTGCTCAATCAGTGAATTGTAATGCTCTTCGAGAATTTGTTGTGCAGTGTGTGCCCAATTGCGTGCATTGCCATCTAGCATCTGCATCACCGTTCTGCTTGGAAGAGCTGGTTTGACTGTGTCAATTAAGAGCTGTGTTAATTTCCTAAATGATCTGGGACTATTATTGGCTACTGTAGTGGTAATCTTTCCCAGATGGTGCACCATTCGTATGAGGTCATACATCAGCTTCATGGCTGTTTTGAGCCTGGGTGGAGCTGGTGTATAGTTCGTTTTTCTGTACTCATTGACCGGCTGGTCGAAGTACCGTCTACGTGTCCCTCTCCCCTCTGTGTTTTTCTCTCTGGGGGGGTAACGTTTCTCTCTATCTCTTTTGTTGTTGTAGAAATGGTTGTCTCTACTGTAATGAGATTCGTTGTTTGTGTCACGACCTGCTCTGTTATCAAAGGAGATTGAGTCTCTTCCTCTGGTCAGTGAAGACCGGGTTGAGTCGACATGCATGTCTCTATAACTGACGTTGTGAGCACGAGGATGTCCTGGAGCCCCATATTCATCCTCTTCTTGTACGTACTCATCATATTCAGTTTGGTCGACTCTGATGTGATCTCTTTCTTGTGAGTTCGTTCTCTCTCTATGTTGAGCATAGTCGATGTTGTTTTGTTTTCTTTGTGGAAAATCTGATGAACGATAATAATATGGTGGTGGTGCTTCGTCTGCAGCCACATCATAGTGACCACTGGGGGGCAATGACCTCATGAATCTCCTATTACTACCACGTCCCCTTCTCTCTTTGGATCTTTTGAATTCTGAATTTATGAATTCTCTGATGGGTGGGTTTTGCTTATTGTGTGTGGGTCGATTGGAACCAGTGTACCCCTGTCTGTGTGGAGCTCGGTCACCCTGAGGTAATCTGTCATGATAATATTTATCATTTTCAATAGGTGGACGATCATAATTACTAGAACGGAGACCACGTTCTCTCTGGTCTCCATTTATCCCTAATTCATGTCTAATAGCCCGTGAACGGGCTGTTGTGGGGATGTCACCATCATCACGTGGTCTTGGACGGGTGTAGTAACCCCCAGAAGCAACATCTCTGTCTGCAAACCGACGTGAGTGACGGGGATCATCAGCACGGAAACGTGCTCTTGTGTTTCTTGAGTTTGATCTAAATCTCTCATTTACTGGAGGTTCCATGAATTTCACGCGTTGCTGTGGAGCCCTTCTTGGCTCGCTGCGTGCTCCGTAACCATCCATACAGTAAAATATTAGAATATAAAATCAAAGACAAGAGAAAGAAAAAGTAAAGGATCCTATAATCACGACGTTCAGATCAATCGCGACGTTTCGAAGCAGGCAGCTTCTTCTTCAGGCTGTGTCTAAACGTCGTATTGGTTAGAAAGAAATACAGATAAGAATGTTAGGTTGTGTCTTCATCGAGTGATTCCGACCGAATGACTGTAGCAGCGCTCTCCATCAATATGTAGCAAGGGGGCGCTGCCCGTGACGTCACTCATCCACTCACGTGAGAGTCCAACCCACTGTAGCCGAAACACGAATTAAAATATGAAAATAAAAAGATTTTTCTGAAATAACACCTCTAAAAAATACTTCTATTATCCTTTTACCCAGAATCAGTCTGTTTCGATTTTTAGAATCATGTATGTGAAAGTTATTAGACGAAAACTGCTCTGGGCTCGAAAATAAAGAGGTCCTGGAAGCTGAGTATCTCAGAAAATCAGCTTAGCCTCTCCCCTGGTTAAACAGACAAATAAGTGCTGCTTTTTGCAAAATCATGGTCTCAAAAATTAGTTATAGGTCTTCTTTGTCCAAAAATTGTGTTTTTAGATTTTTTAGAAAAACGTCGTGTTCATGTAAACACGATACCGAGTGCAGGGGGGGGAAAAAAGGCAAAGGTCCTGGATGCTCACAGCTGTTGACGATAATGTTATTTGTGGAGGTACTATAAAGCCAATTAGTGTTTTAAAAGAAAAAGGTCTTGTAAATAGAGGTTTTGATTGTGTGTCTCTCAGGGGAGTTGTTTGTAGATTTTTAGAGCCATGTTTATGGTTGATTTTGTAACAAAGAGTGTGCGCTTTCGGTGTTGGACAAAATATTTTTTGATGTTTGTTGTAAAATACGATCAAAAGAAAAGAAAAAGAGGGTTTTTTTTAATGGTTACCATAGAGGTGTTATATTTATAATAATCCTGTTTTATGGCTAGAGTCTCTGTTAGGAGACCTGTATTTCCTTCTAAATCCTTTAAAAATGATATGATTGCTGTAAAAACTACAAGAGTATTTTCTGTTGTTTCATTGTATGTATCTGCAAGTATTCAAGAAATCTCTCCAAATTCAACTTTGTACACGTCTCCAGTATTTTTAGGTAGTCATAGATTCCACATGAGTTAAGGAAATCTGTTTTTAAAGTTCAAATGGAATTTTTTAACAAATTGTTTGAAGAAAACTATGTTTAAAATAGATAGTGTATAGGTAATCCAATTTATATGGGTGTTTTTCTTAAATTGTTAAAGGAATCATAGGGAAATTAATTGTAGGTTCCTTGTGTTTTTAATGCTGTATTGTATCAAAATGTGTATATATATATATATATATATATATAAAAAAATATCAGGTGGACCGCTTTATGGTGTAGCCCTCTCTTGCAACAACCAGAAGTTCAGGACGATGTCCACGGGGGCTTGGTTAGGGTTTACAGACCCAGAAGCCAGAACAAAGTCCAACTCCGGTTATGCACTGTCCTTCCACTTCAACTGACCGCTTCTGGCCTTGTTTCGATTAGGCCTCGTTCCCAAAAGCAGTCCACCTTTTTAATGAATCAGTGTTTTTCATAATCATTCAGTTGTTATGAATGTGTAATGATGACGATGATAAAAGTGTATCCGATTATATAGCTGTTTATAATGTATTATATACATTTTTTTATATTTATTTTTTGTATACCTCCCTCATAGTATGTAATGTGTCTCATAGGGGTATGAAAGATAGGTGTGTATCCTATAGGGCTAGAAATGCTAGGTTTTAAATTTTGTGCGAGTACCCCACTAAGGGCTAGGTGTTAGTGTGGTTGATGTTCAACCTTATTTATTTTATGGGGGTGTCCTACTAAGGTGTTATTTTGTGCGAGTACCCCACTAACGGCTAGGTGTTAGGTGGTTGATGTTCGCCTTAGTTATGTTTATGGGGGTTCCTACTAGGTTCTTTTGTGCGAGTACCCCACTAAGGTCTAGGTGTTAGTGTGGTTGAGTATCCGACCTTATTATGTTAGGGTGTCCTGACTAAGGTTCTTTTGTGCGAAGTACCCCACTAAAGGGCTAGGTTAGTGTTTTGATGTTCGGCCTTATTTATTTTATCGGGTGATCCTACTAAGGGTTTAGGGTGGGGTTAGGGTTAGGTTAGGGTTTAGGGTTAGGGTTAGGTTAGAGTTAGTTAGGTTAGGTTAGGTTAGGTCGTGATCAAAGGATCCAAAATGGAACGGGTCCGTTTCGTGTGCACTGTCCTTCATACCTTCTTGGCCACTTCCTAGCCTTGTTCGCTGCCTGCCCCACGGCCGCGCCCGTCATCCCTTCGTGTGCTTGACCTTTAGATGAAGTCTTTCATCCTGAATCCTAAAAGTTTCTAGGATCTGACTATGTTTCTCCATCAATATTTATGCTATCCCTTGCGGCACTGATAACCTTTTATGCTTTATTTGAGCTTTGTAGATCTTTATTTAAATCATATTATGTGACCTTTACTTCACTGTCATACCTTATAGATGCCTTTGTTATTTAAATCAGATTTAGTCTCTTTGCTGATGCACTGTATGCCAGCTTGTAGATGCTTTGTTATTCATCATAATTTATTGCTCCATCTGCTGTCTCTATATGCCGCTTGTATAGGCTTTGTTATTTAAAATCTCATTAATATATATTGTATTTTAAATCCTTTTTAGTTATTTTCTCCTACGGGGCTGCTAGGGGTCTTTTCTATGAGGGTAGCTTTCTGAGAGGTAAGTGTGAGTAGTCCTTGGGGTTATAATGGCTATGTTTTGGTTCTAATTAGGTTGAGTGTTTGGTTTCAGAGTAAGTGTAGTGGTACCTGTCCGTATAATAGACATTTTTTGTTTTGTGAATAACTAGTAGTATATAGATATTAGGTTCCGTTATTCAGGTTTTTAAATAATTATCTGAGAGGTAGAGTTGAGTATTCATTGGTTAGAGTGGGTTGGTTTTAGGTTCTAAGAGGTTAGAATGGGTAGGTTTTAGGTTCTAAGAGGTTAGAGTGGTTAGGTTTAGAGTAAGTGTAGTGGTACCTGTACGTAGTAATATGCATTATTGTGTTTGTGAATAAATAGTAGTATATAGATATTAGTTGTATACGTTATTATGTTTTATAAATAAATAATGATTATATCAGTGACCTACCACAGCCGAGGAGAATATTAGAGGAGTACAGTTCTCGATAGGCCTCCTTTCTCTCAGGCCTCATTGAGGCCTCTTGGATATAAGTTATCCAACTTTCTTATCCACAATCTCTCTGTCTTCAGTCGATCCTGTAAATTCCAGAGAGAATTGGTCTGCAACACTGTTGCCCTGAGAGAAGGAAGGCCGTGGGACAGAAAGTGTTGAACCATGAATCTACGTTTTTCGATTTTGTGAATTATGTTGTGAGTATGTTGGTAGATCCTTTTTCTCAGTTCATTCTTGGTTTGTCCCACATATTGCCTTTTACACTTAATACAATAAATCATATATATGCAGTTTGAAGTGTCAGGTGAGAGTGTCAGATTAATCTGGAATATCTGTTTGCTGGTGCGGTTCTTTACCCACTTCAGAGGCTCATAGTATTTACATGTTTTCTGTTTAGTTTTTCTGTTTACACTGTGATCTTCTACCCTGCTCTGGACCAGTGTGTCCAATAGATTCTTGTTTCTCTTATATGCCGCTATAGGCTTGTGTCTCTGTAGGTAATTGGTGTCCTCTAAGAATTTAGAAAAGTTCTGTTTGATTGCCAAGTTCAATTGTGTTCTCTGAAATGAGTAAAACGTCACCAACGGAATGATCTTAGTCTTTTCCGTTTGAGTGGGCAGTACCGGGTCTATTATGGATTTCTTAAACTTCCTCAGTATACTTCTCAAAAACGGTCTGGTGTAACCTCGGTTTCTCAACGCTCCAAACAGCGTCTTGGCCGCTCTCAGGATCTCCTCTTCCTGTGAACAGATACGGTGGAATCTGAGTAATTGTGACTTCAAGATCCCCTTGAATGTGTGCTTGGGGTGAAAACTGTTTTTGTGTAATAAGCAATGCGTGTCCGTTTCCTTGAAGTATACTCTGTAATCTAATTGATTCTGTTCGCAAAATTTAGGCCCCTTATAGGTGACCACGTCCAAGAAATTGACCTGTGTGCTGTCCATCTCAAATTTAACTTTTATCGATCTTTGATGTTGATTGAGATGTTGTATGAAAGTCATAAATTCCTCCTTGGAACGGGTCCACACTCCCCAGATGTCATCGAGGAATCTGAAGTATGAGAACGGTTTGAGCGGAGCCGCTGCCAACGCAGTCTCTTCCCAACAGGCCATGAATATGTTTGCGTACGAGGGTGCAAACTTTTTCCCCATCGCATTGCCTTTCGTCTGCAAGAAATATTTGGAATTAAACTCAAAATCATTTTTCGTTAAATTGATCTCTAGTAGTTTTAGTATGTATTCGTCTGGTCTTCTGTCATCCGGGTACTTCAGCATGCATCCTCGCACCGCCTCCAGGCCTGCCGGGGTTTCTATGTTCGTGTAAAGACTGTCTACGTCAATAGTGAACAACAGTGCATCAGAAGGCATCTTGAGGTCCTTGGTTTTCTGAATGAAGTCATATGTATCTTTGAGATAACTTGCGTTTTTCTGTGAGATCGGACTGAGGTAAAATTCAATAAATTCTGCTATGTTGTAAGTCTCGCTGTTGCAGTCCGATACTATCGGCCTTCCTGGCGGCACCCTGTCAGGTATGCTCCAGCTTTTCGAATTTTTGTGAATTTTTGGAAGCAAATAAAATCTCCGTGCTCTTGGAGAACCAAGGCCCAAGAGATATTCCTTCTGTTTGCCACTGATAATTCTATTCTCATACATTTCTTCTAAGATCTCCCCACCTCTTTCTGGGTTTGTGGGTAAATAGGTTCCGTTAACGGACTGTAGTGTTCTGTGTTACTCAATTGTCTCATTCCTTCCCAGAGGTAATCTTCCCTGTTCATCAGCACCACTGCGTTGCCTTTATCGGCGGGTTTGATTACTATTTTCTTATTTCTCCTAAGTTGAGTCAGAGCTCTCTCTTCACTTATAGTCAGATTGCGCGTCTCTCTCCTGCCCCAGTGCAGATGTTTATAGGCATACAGGTCCGCTCCAATTATTTGAGCGATTTGTTTCGGTAACCTGCAGAGAGGGGGGGTCCATTCTGAGCTATGAGTGAAGGGGACTTTTTCTTTCTGTCTTCTCTTACCTTCAATATATGTTTCTAATTTTACTCTCCTATGATACGCTTGTAGGCCTCTCCATAATTCTATTTTGAGTGTTTTCTGACTTCTCGGTGCTGGAACGAATGACAGTCCCTTCAGTAGGACTGACCTCTGGGCTTCTGTGAGTGTGAACGACGACGCGAGATTTACTATTAGTTTATCTGTGTCACCTATCGGCTTGAGGGTCCCTGACAGTTTAAATGATTCACCCAATGTTTCAGGATCGCCCTCGCCGTTTCCGGCGTCCAGTTAATTAAGTCTCGTTCCACCTGAAAGCGTTCCTCTGTGAGTTCTCCTATAAAATTAAGTGTGTTCCGCATATATTCGTTTATTTTGTCTAGATATATCTGTTCCTCCCAGGGTAGGTTGTCCGAGAAATTAATTAGTGGAAAGCACAATTCTGTGTGTGGCAAGCGGCCGCGCGCCATTCTGTATGTTCTTTGTATCTCCTTCGTCGTCGTTCCGATACACCTTTGTGACCTATTGTTTATCCCAAAGGAGAAAATTAGCACTTCCGGTTCCATTGCAATGGTGGCCTTCTCCATTAAATTGCCCGCATGTTGGAATTTTGCTCCCGGGAAGCAGTCGATTTGTAATTCATCATAACTAAAGCTCGATATCTTTGCTACGTTAGAATCTCTGATGATGACATATTTTTTCTTCAGATTTAAGATCCAGTCTTGATTTTTCTTAGTCGTATTGACGTGCTTGCTCGGTCTACCCACCGTTCTAGGGGTCCCGGGCGTTCCGGGGAGCACTCTTTCCAGCGTGCGGTCAATTTCCGCCTCGGTATCCTCATTAACAGTTTCTGTCATCTGTCTGATATCGTCCTGATTTTCCTCCAAAAATTTAGTTAATGCAGAACGTGGCGCAATGCTCATCAGAGAGTTCTCGGAGAGTTGAGCCTCACTAGACTCCTCCGAGCACATGGTCGGCGAGGGCTCCACCCTGGTGAGAGACGGTCGTGGGCCCTCGTCCCCCTCTATAGTGGGTATATTGTTGTTTTTCTTTGTGCGTTTGTGTGGTGCCACGCCTACCTCATTGGTTTCTCTTGTATCATCTCTGTTTTCTTCTATTTTTGCTCCCTCCGTTGTAGGAGGTTGCGGTTCTGTTTCTGAGGCTAGCTCTCCTTCTAGTTCCTCTGATTCTTCTACATTCACCCATGACTCCGTAAAGATCCTACGGGGTTTTGGCCGTGTTGAACCTCTCTGTTCTAAGGGTTCCAAGGGTCTACTAGGAGTGGGCAGGATGGCCGGTGGTCCCAACAGTGGAAATTCATCCTGATCAAAGGACCAGTCACCCCTGCGCTCGGGCGTACGAGGAGACCTCTGTCGCACACTAATAGGCGAAGTCTGTGCGTCTACAGCTTCCCTACCTGGTCTGGCCGTTTGTGATTTTTCTGTGGTCTGTTTCGATGTTTGTGCCCGAGGGGAGGCCGTTACTGTATCTATCAGTGGTCTCTCTGTTCCTTCGTCTCCCCTTCGGGTTGGTTCCGTGCTCATGTGTGCTAAGAAGTGTGCTTCAGTTTTTTCAAACACTTCTTTGTGTATTCTGTTTCGAAAATTCTTTCTGGCCCAATTGCACGCCACCTCAAAGGCTTGGCGCCAATCACTTTGGTCTGTTCTTTCCTTCTGTTCGGTGATGTTTTGTTGTATCTGTGTCTCATAGTGTTCCTCTAATATTAATTGTGTATTATGAACCCAGTTCCTAGTATTTCCTTCCAACAGTTCCCTCGTCTTTCTGGTTGGAGCAGCCGGCTTTACTGTGTCAGTCAAAAACTGGGCCAATTTTTTAAAACCAAAAGGGGTGTTGTCAGTGATTTTTGTGGTGATTTTTTGCAAGTGATGTACTGTGCGTGTGTGGTCGTACATCAACTTCATCGCCAATTTCAGCCCGGAAGATGGTGGCGTGTAATTGGGTTCCTCTGAATTGTCATTTCTAGACTGCTGAAAATACCTTTGCCGCGCCCCCTGTCCCTCTCTTCTAGGGGGGAAGCGATTTTCTCTATCCCTGTCTCCGTAGTATGTGTTGTGTGTGTCTCTGTTGTATGTTGTGTTTGTATTTATGTCTCTGTTATTCTGATTGCCAATCGCAGTTGGTGCTCTGGAGGTCCGTACGTAGGCCCGTGCAGAGTCCGAGTATACATCTCTCTGACCTCTTATCTGCGCTCTCGGTAATGCGGTCTCTACATACTCCTCCTCCTGTACGTACTCATCATCTCGTGTTCGGTTCTCAGCTCTGTCAGTATTAAAGTTGTTGTGTCTCCCTCGTGTGCGTGGTTCCTCGTCGATATAATCGGTGTCCATTGCTCCTCGACCCGAGGGTGCCATCCAGTGTATATACTTCTTATTATGGCCCTTTCTGTATCTTTTATGATTTTTCTTTCTTCCCTGAGTGTCTGGCATGTACACTGGTCGATCTGTATGTCTCAGTGTTAGATCTACATCATCTACACGAGTGTAAGAATTTCTTCTGTGGCCGTCATTAAATCTAGAGAACTCTCGTGTTGGTTCAGGAAACCAAACAGCAGTGCCCGCCTTTCTTCTGGCATCATGATCTGAGGTAAAACCTCTCTGCGTTGGTTCCCAGCCATCAACACGGCCCTCAAAATTTCTTCTGGTGTCATAATCAGTATTTCTGTTGTCATAATCAGTATTTCTGAAATCACGTTTGGATTTTCTTGTGTCATAATCAGTATTTCTGAAATCACGGTTGGATTTTCTTGTGTCATAATCAGTATTTCTGTTGTCATAATCAGTATTTCTGAAATCACGGTTGGATTTTCTTGTGTCATAGTCAGTATTTCTGTTGTCATAATCAGTATTTCTGGTGTCATAATCAGTATTTCTGAAATCACGGTTGGATTTTCTTTTGTCATGATAAGTGTTTAACTCAGTTTGAATAAAGTCAAAGGCAGTGGGGAGACGTCTTCCGCCTCTGCCGTCATCTCTTCTCCAATTTTCTGAGTGGTTAGCCCGTAGACGGGCTCTTGGGGGGGCATTTTCATTCCAAACACGGCGAGAATTTGCTTTAAATTCTCTGTATGAAGGATCTCTGTCCTCAAACCGTCTTGGGAAATGAAAAATGCCGGCACGATGCTGTGCAGTGTGATTTCTGGAATTAAATTCTCTCCCGTGAACAGCTGGTCGGTCACCTAAGTCCACACGTCGACGTGGAGCTCCACTTAGTTCCCTACGTGCTCGGTAGCCGTACATCTCAGCTGTTTTCACTTTCACAAATTCTAAATTAACGATCCGGAATTCCTATTAGTACGACGCTCGGTGAACTCGCGACGTTTCGAAGCCAAACTGCTTCTTCTTCAGGCTAATGTTCAACTAAAGCGTCGTCGAGTGTGTAATCAAAGCAGATAATAAGTTTCAGGTGTTGCCAATTCGAGTGATTCAGTGTGATTGACTCTGAACGGCGTCTCAGTGTCATTATGTATCCCGCAGGGCGCTGGGATGACGTCATCCTCCAGCGACTCAAGGTAATGCTGATTTTTCGTAAAAACACGGTTTAAGGTATGTTCCTAAATACGAAACTTGAAAATCATGGTCTCTAAAAATACCTCTATTCGCTCTCTATCACGTCAGGTCCTCTTTAGATTTTTAGGACCGTGCCCTTGGTCGTAATATCGTGTAAACCTATCGTAAACAAGGAAAAATCCACCAAAATGAAGATAAATGTTACTGGAGATCCCTATTTGTAGTTTATATGTCTCTGTATTAGTCTTTCATCAAGTTGAATCCCTTTTTAGATTTTTAGGATGATGTCTTTTATCGTTTTTAATTGTTCTTAGAATCGTCCAATGTTGTTTTTATATATTCTAAATACGAAATTTGAAAATCATGGACTTAAAAAATATTTCTACTCCTCCTTTATCCAATCAGGTCGTTTTTAGATTTTTAGGATCGTGCCCTTGGTCGTGATCGTGAGTAAACAAGGAAAACTCCACCGAAATGAAGCTAAATGTTATAGGAGATCTCCATGTCGTTTACATGTCCCTGTGTTCGTCTACTTACGTGTAAACATGTTACAAGAGGCCCTTCGTAACCGTGTTTTTACGAGAAATCACTACCTGGTCTTTCCCGTCAGCATTAAGGTTTCCAATATTTCGTGTCTCGTGCTGAATTATCTCCTCCAATCCGTCTCTCCTCTGTATTTCAAACTGCTATCTCAATAAAGCACGGTGAAGACTCATCCGTTTTCTAGAGAAACTGTATTTCCTTTTGTCATGCTTCAATCATGAATCAAAAAGTGTCCTTTAATATCCTCATATGTGTCCATTATCCTGTCCTGGTCTTTATAGGTCTTGTTTAAGTATCCCTTGGTTGTCACTATATGAGTTTGCAGATGCTTTACTTAAATCTCGTTAGTGTGTTTGTTAAAAACAAGGGGAATCTGTATTTGGGCTACCTATACATGCTTTTAACTTTTACTAGGCCTTTGGCCTATGATGTTTCTTGTCAGATTGATCTATTTATGTATAATTGTTATATTAATAAAGATTCTAAGATATCAGAATGAATTTCCATAGCTCTGTGCTTTGTGTCTTACTGACTTCCGAACTCAGTGAATGCGGGCTCCGGCCGTGAGGCCCCCCTAGAAGCCAGGAAGCCCAGAGGCGATCACTGGTTAGGTTATGGATCAAAAAATCCAAAAATCGAAACAGAGTCCGATTTCGGTTGTGCACTGTCCTTCAATTCCTTCTGGCCACTTCCTAGCTCTGTTCAGGCCTGGCCCCACGACCAGCGCCCGTCATCCATTCGTGCTCCTTGACCTTTAGATGAATCTTTCATCCTGAATCATAAAATGTCTCTTAGTATCATAATGTTTCTTCATCATATTTATGTGTCCATTTGCTGTCACTGTATGAGCTTGTAGATGCTTTATTTGAGCTTGTGGATGCTTTGTTATTTAAATCATATTTATGTCTCAATTTGCTGTCACTGTATGAGCTTGTAGATGCTTTATTTAAATCATATTTATGTATCCATCTGCTGTCTCTATATGCGCTTGTAGATGCTTTATTTAAATCTCATTAATATATTTGTTTTTAATCTTTTTTTAGTTATTTATCTCCTACGTGGCTGCTGGGGGTCTTTCTATGAGGGGTATCTTTCTGAGAGGTAGAGTTGAGTAGTCTTGGGGTTAGAATGGGTAGGTTTTAGGTTCTAAGAGGTTAGAGTGGTTAGGTTTAGAGTAAGTGCAGTGGCACCTGTACGTAGTAATAACATTTGTGTGTTTGTGCATAATATAGTATATAGATATTGTGGATACTTTATTCGTGTTTTATAATAATTTTCTGAGAGGTAGAGTTGATATACTTGGGGTTAGACCATGGGTTGGTTTAGGTTCTAAGAAGTTAAGTGGTAGGTTTTAGTTTCCTAAAGAGGTTATAGGGTTAGGTTTAGAGTAGTTAGTGGTACCGTACGTAGTAATATGCATTATTGTTTGTGACTAAATAGTAGTATCTAGTATTAGTGGTATCTTTATTTTAGAAATAAATTTCCTAGATGTAGAGTTTAGTAGTCTTGGGTTAAATTGGTTAGGTTTAGGTTCTAAAAGGTTAGAGTGGTAGGTTTGTGGGTCTAAGAGGTTAGAGTGGTTAAGGTTTGAGTAATTTGTAGTGTGGCCGTACGTAGTACTATGCATTAATTGTGTTTGTGATCAATAGTAGTATAGAGATATTAGTGGTATCCGTTATTAGTTTATAAATAATATGATCTATCATGACCTACCCCAGCCGAGGAATATAGAGAGTACAGTTCGCTGATAGGCTCCTTTCTCTCAGGCTCATTCGAGGCCCTTGGATATAAGGTATCCAACTTTCTCTATCCACAATCTCTCTGTCTTCAGTCCGATCCTGTAATTCCAGAGAGATTGGGTCTTGCAACACTGCCCCTGAGAGAGGGAAGGCCGTGGACCGAAAGTGTTTGACCATGAATCTACGTTTTTTTTCGATTTTGTGAAATTATTTTGTGAGTATGTTGGTAGATCCTTTTTCTCAGTTCATTCTTGGTTTGTCCCACATATTGCCTTTTACACTTAATACAATAAATCATATATATGCAGTTTGAAGTGTCAGGTGAGAGTGTCAGATTAATCTGGAATATCTGTTTGCTGGTGCGGTTCTTTACCCACTTCAGAGGCTCATAGTATTTACATGTTTTCTGTTTAGTTTTTCTGTTTACACTGTGATCTTCTACCCTGCTCTGGACCAGTGTGTTCAATAGATTCTTGTTTCTCTTATACGCCGCTATAGGCTTGTGTCTCTGTAGGAAATTGGTGTCCTCTAAGAAGTTAGAAAAGTTCTGTTTGATTGCCAAGTTCAATTGTGTTCTCTGAAATGAGTAAAACGTCACCAACGGAATGATCTTAGTCTTTTCCGTTTGAGTGGGCAGCACCGGGTCTATTATGGATTTCTTAAACTTCCTCAGTATACTTCTCAAAAACGGTCTGGAGTAACCTCGGTTTCTCAACGCTCCAAACAGCGTCTTGGCCGCTCTCAGGATCTCCTCTTCCTGTGAACAGATACGGTGGAAGCTAAGTAATTGTGACTTCAAGAGCCCCTTGAATGTGTGCTTGGGGTGAAAACTGTTTTTGTGTAATAACAATGCGTTTCCGTTTCCTTGAAGTATACTCTGTAATCTAATTGATTCTGTTCGCAAAATTTAGGCCCCTTATAGGTGACCACGTCCAAGAAATTGACCTGTGTGCTGTCCATCTCAAATTTCACTTTTATCGACTTTGATGTTGAGTGAGAGTTGTATAAAGTCAAAATGCCTCCTTGGAACGGGTCCCACCCTCCCAGATTCATCGGGGGGGGGGGGGGGGGAGGATCTTAAGTCTAAACGTTTGATTCGAGCCGCTGCCAACGCAGTCTCTTCCCACCAGGCCATGAAGATGTTTGCGTACGAGGGTGCAAACTTTTTCCCCATCGCCGTGCCTTTCGTCTGCAAGAAAGAAGTTGGAATCTAAACTCTAAATCATTTTTCGTTAAATTGATCTCTAGTAGTTTTAGTATGTATTCGTCTGGTCTTCTGTCATCCGGGTACTTCAGCATGCCTCCTCGCACCGCCTCCAGGCCTGCCGGGGTTTCTATGTTCGTGTAAAGACTGTCTACGTCAATAGTGAACAACAGTGCATCAGAAGGAATCTTGAGGTCCTTGGTTTTCTGAATGAAGTCATATGTATCTTTGAGATAACTTGCGTGTTTCTGTGAGATCGGACTGAGGTAAAATTCAATAAATTCTGCTATGTTGTAAGTCTCGCTGTTGCAGTCCGATACTATCGGCCTTCCTGGCGGCACCCTGTCAGGTATGCTCCAGCTTTTCGAATTTTTGTGAATTTTTTGAAGCAAATAAAATCTCCGTGCTCTTGGATAACCAAGGCCCAAGAGATATTCCTTCTGTTTGCCACTGATAATTCTATTCTCATACATTTCTTCTAAGATCTCCCCCACCTCTTTCTGGGTTTGTGGGTAAATAGGTTCCGTTAACGGACTGTAGTGTTCTGTGTTACTCAATTGTCTCATTCCTTCCCAGAGGTAATCTTCCCTGTTCATCAGCACCACTGCGTTGCCTTTATCGGCGGGTTTGATTACTATTTTCTTATTTCTCCTAAGTTGATTCAGAGCTCTCTCTTCACTTATAGTCAGATTGCGCGTCTCTCTCCTGCCCCAGTGCAGATGTTTATAGGCATACAGGTCCGCTCCAATTATTTGAGCGATTTGTTTCGGTAACCTGCAGAGAGGGGGGTCCATTCTGAGCTATGAGTGAAGGGGACTTTTTCTTTCTGTCTTCTCTTACCTTCAAAATATGTTTCTAATTTTACTCTCCTATGATACGCTTGTAGGCCTCTCAATAATTCTATTTTGAGTGTTTTCTGACTTCTCGGTGCTGGAACGAATGACAGTCCCTTCAGTAGGACTGACCTCTGGGCTTCTGTGAGTGTGAACGACGACGCGAGATTTACTATTAGTTTATCTGTGGCACCTATCGGCTTGAGGGTCCCTGACAGTTTAAATGATTCACCCAATGTTCCAGGATCGCCCTCGCCGTTTCCGGCGTCCAGTGAATTAAGTCTCGTTCCACCTGAAAGCGTTCCTCTGGGAGTTCTCCTATAAAATTAAGTGTGTTCCGCATATATTCGTTGATTTTGTCTAGATATATCTGTTCCTCCCAGGGAAGGTTGTCCGAGAAATTAATTAGTGGAAAGCACAATTCCGTGTGTGGCAAGCGGCCGCGCGCCATTCTGTATGTTCTTTGTATCTCCTTCGTCGTCGTTCCGATACACCTTTGTGACCTATTGTTTATCCCAAAGGAGAAAATTAGCACTTCCGGTTCCATTGCAATGGTGGCCTTCTCCATTAAATTGCCCGCATGTTGGAATTTTGCTCCCGGGAAGCAGTCGATTTGTAATTCATCATAACTAAAGCTCGATATCTTTGCTACGTTAGAATCTCCGATGATGACATATTTTTTCTTCAGATTTAAGCTCCAGTCTTGATTTTTCTTAGTCGTATGGACGTGCTTGCTCGGTCTACCCACCGATCTAGGGGTCCCGGGCGTTCCGGGGAGCACCCTTTCCAGCGTGCGGTCAATTTCCGCCTCGGTATCCTCATTAACAGTTTCTGTCTTCTGTCTGATATCGTCCTGATTTTCCTCCAAAAATTTAGTTAATGCAGAACGTGGCGCAATGCTCATCAGAGAGTTCTCAGAGAGTTGAGCCTCACTAGACTCCTCCGAGCACATGGTCGGCGAGGGCTCCACCCTGGTGAGAGACGGTCGTGGGCCCTCGACCCCCTCTATAGTGGGTATATTGTTGTTTTTCTTTGTGCGTTTGCGTGGTGCCACGCCTACCTCATTGGTTTCTCTTGTATCATCTCTGTTTTCTTCTATTTTTGCTCCCTCCGTTGTAGGAGGTTGTGGTTCTGTTTCTGAGGCTAGCTCTCCTTCTAGTTCCTCTGGTTCTTCTACATTCACCAATGACTCCGTGAAGATCCTACGGGGTTTTGGCCGTGTTGAACCTCTCTGTTCTAAGGGTTCCAAGGGTCTACTAGGAGTGGGCAGGATGGCCGGTGGTCCCAACAGTGGAAATTCATCCTGATCAAAGGACCAGTCACCCCTGCGCTCGGGCGTACGAGGAGACCTCTGTCGCACACTAATAGGCGAAGTCTGTGCGTCTACAGCTTCCCTACCTGGTCTGGCCGTTTGTGATTTTTTCTGTGGTCTGTTTCGATGTTTGTGCCCGAGGGGAGGCCGTTACTGTATCTATCAGTGGTCTCTCTGTTTCTTTGTCTCCCCTTCGGGTTGGTTCCGTGCTCATGTGTGCTAAGAAGAGTGCTTCAGTTTTTTCAAACACTTCTTCGTGTATTCTGTTTCGAAAATTCTTTCTGGCCCAATTGCACGCCACCTCAAAGGCTCGGCGCCAATCACTTTGGTCTGTTCTTTCCTTCAGTTCGGTGATGTTTTGTTGTATCTGTGTCTCATAGTGTTCCTCTAGGATTAATTGAGTATTGTAAACCCAGTTCCTCGCATTTCCCTCCAACAGTTCCTTCGTCTTTCCGGTTGGAGCAGCCGGCTTCACTGTGTCAGTCAAAAACTGGGCTAATTTTCTAAAGGCAAAAGGGGTATTGTCAGTGATTTTTGTGCTGATTTTTTGCAAGTGATGTACTGTGCGTGTGAGGTCGTACATCAACTTCATCGCCAATTTCAGCCCGGAAGATGGTGGCGTGTAATTGGGTTCCTCTGAATTGTCATTTCTAGACTGCTGAAAATACCTTTGCCGCGCCCCCTGTCCCTCTCTTCTAGGGGGGAAGCGATTTACTCTATCCCTGTCTCCGTAGTATGTGTTGTGTGTGTCTCTGTTGTATGTTGTGTTTGTATTAATGTCTCTGTTATTCTGATTGCCAATCGCAGTTGGTGCTCTGGAGGTCCGTACGTAGGCCCGTGCAGAGTCCGAGTATACATCTCTCTGACCTCTTATCTGCGCTCTCGGTAATGCGGTCTCTACATACTCCTCCTCCTCCTGTACGTACTCATCATCTCGTGTTCGGTTCTCAGCTCTGTCAGTATTAAAGTTGTTGTGTCTCCCTCGTGTGCGTGGTTCCTCGTCGATATCATCGGTGTCCCCCCCCCCCCCCCGTTTGTTTGTTTTGTTGCTCCTCGACCCGAGGGTGCCATCCAGTGTATATATTTCTTATTATGGCCCTTTCTGTATCTTTTATGATTTTTCTTTCTTCCCTGAGTGTCTGGCATGTACACTGGTCGATCTGCATGTCTCAGTGTTAGATCTACATCATCAACACGAGTGTAAGAATTTCTTCTGTGGCCGTCATTAAATCTAGAGAACTCTCGTGTTGGTTCAGGAAACCAAACAGCAGCAGTGCCCGTCTTTCTTCTGGCATCATGATCTGAGGTAAAACCTCTCTGCGTTGGTTCCCAGCCATCAACACGGCCCTCAAAATTTCTTCTGGTGTCATAATCAGTATTTCTGAAATCACGGTTGGATTTTCTTGTGTCATAATCAGTATTTCTGGTGTCATAATCAGTATTTCTGAAATCACGGTTGGATTTTCTTGTGTCATAATCAGTATTTCTGTTGTCATAATCAGTATTTCTGAAATCACGGTTGGATTTTCTTGTGTCATAGTCAGTATTTCTGTTGTCATAATCAGTATTTCTGGTGTCATAATCAGTATTTCTGAAATCACGGTTGGATTTTCTTTTGTCATGATCAGTGTTTAACTCAGTTTGAATAAAGTCAACGGCAGTGGGGAGACGTCTTCCGCCTCTGCCTTCATCTCTTCTCCAATTTTCTGAGTGGTTAGCCCGTAGACGGGCTCTTGGGGGGGCATTTTCATTCCAAACACGGCGAGAATTTGCTTTAAATTCTCTGTATGAAGGATCTCTGTCCTCAAACCGTCTTGGGAAATGAAAAATGCCGGCACGATGCTGTGCAGTGTGATTTCTGGAATTAAATTCTCTCCCGTGAACAGCTGGTCGGTCACCTAAGTCCACAGCGTACGTGTAGCTCCACTTAGTTCCCTAAAAAAAAAAAAAAAAAAAAAAACGTGCTCGGTATCCTATCGTACATCTCAGCTGTTTTCACTTTCACAAATTCTAAATTAACGATCCGGAATTCCTATTAGTACGACGCTCAGTGAACTCGCGACGTTTCGAAGCCAAACTGCTTCTTCTTCAGGCTAATGTTCAACTAAAGCGTCGTCGAGTGTGTAATCAAAGCAGATAATAAGTTTCAGGTGTTGCTTTCAGGTGTTGCCAATTCGAGTGATTCAGTGTGATTGACTCTGAACGGCGTCTCAGTGTCATTATGTATCCCGCAGGGCGCTGGGATGACGTCATCCTCCAGCGACTCAAGGTAATGCTGATTTTTCGTAAAAACACGGTTTAAAGTATGTTCCTAAATACGAAACTTGACAATCATGGTCTCTAAAAATACCTCTATTCGCTCTCTATCACGTCAGGTCCTCTTTAGATTTTTAGGACCGTGCCCTTGGTCGTAATATCGTGTAAACCTATCGTAAACAAGGAAAAATCCACCAAAATGAAGATAAATGTTACTGGAGATCCCTATTTGTAGTTTATATGTCTCTGTATTAGTCTTTCATCAAGTTGAATCCCTTTTTAGATTTTTAGGATGATGTCTTTTATCGTTTTTAATTGTTCTTAGAATCGTCCAATGTTGTTTTTATATATTCTAAATACGAAATTTGAAAATCATGGACTTAAAAAATATTTCTACTCCTCCTTTATCCAATCAGGTCGTTTTTAGATTTTTAGGATCGTGCCCTTGGTCGTGATCGTGAGTAAACAAGGAAAACTCCACCGAAATGAAGCTAAATGTTATAGGAGATCTCCATGTCGTTTACATGTCCCTGTGTTCGTCTACTTACGTGTAAACATGTTACAAAAGGCCCTTCGTAACCGTGTTTTTACGAGAAATCACTACCTGGTCTTTCCCGTCAGCATTAAGGTTTCCAATATTTCGTGTCTCGTGCTGAATTATCTCCTCCAATCCGTCTCTCCTCTGTATTTCAAACTGCTATCTCAATAAAGCACGGTGAAGACTCATCCGTTTTCTAGAGAAACTGTATTTCCTTTTGTCATACTTCAATCATGAATCAAAAAGTGTCCTTTAATATCCTCATATGTGTCCATTATCCTGTCCTGGTCTTTATAGGTCATGTTTAAGTATCCCTTGGTTGTCACTATATGAGTTTGCAGATGCTTTACTTAAATCTCGTTAGTGTGTTTGTTAAAAACAAGGGGAATCTGTATTTGGGCTACCTATACATGCTTTTAACTTTTACTAGGCCTTTGGCCTATGATGTTTCTTGTCAGATTGATCTATTTATGTATAATTGTTATATTAATAAAGATTCTAAGATATCAGAATGAATTTCCATAGCTCTGTGCTTTGTGTCTTACTGACTTCCGAACTCAGTGAATGCGGGCTCTGGCCGTGAGGCCCCCCTAGAAAGCCAGGAAGCCCAGAGGCGAGGCACGGGCTTGGTTAGGGATCAAAAAATCCAAAAATCGAAACAGAGTCCAATTTCGGTTGTGCACTGTCCTTCAATACCTTCTGGCCACTTCCTAGCTTTGTTCAGGCCTGGCCCCACGACCAGCGCCCGTCATCCATTCGTGCTCCTTGACCTTTAGATGAATCTTTCATCCTGAATCATAAAATGTCTCTTAGTATCATAATGTTTCTTCATCATATTTATGTGTCCATTTGCTGTCACTGTATGAGCTTGTAGATGCTTTAT
>JADLZN010003255.1:0-26328 GCA_018155175.1 Sinocyclocheilus anophthalmus
GGAGCTAGCTAGCTTGGTAATATGTTATACAGTGCTAGGGGTGCTCTAAATGGTTGTAGGTATGACGGCTAGAGAGTTGCCAGTTCAATGTATGCACGAATCACTTACTAAAGTCATATCACACCTCTCCTCAATAAGCTGCATGATTTGACACCTCATTCATGGGTCTGCAACAAATGGTGTGGGATGAGTTGCGCGTCAAAATTTTGTCTGGAAGAATAATAACACAAAGTAACAAATATTTGATTCACTTACATTTTTTATGGGTCTTCAGTAATTCGGTGGTAATAAAATTATTATTGCACTACTTATTTTCACAGGGCATCAAGATTTTGGTAAATATTTAGGTCACGTACATTTTTAGAACTTTTATTTATGAAACACTGGTTTAGTAGTAGATGATACGTTTTTGTAATAATTTGAAAAAAAAAAAAAAAAAAAAAAAGCATATTTTGCTTTTGCAAGGATGGGAACATTCTAGAAGTTTATATAACATTCTGTAATATTCTTGTGCTTTCTAGAACATTCCAGAACATAGTTAAAAATCTCGAATGTACACTCTGAAGTTTATTAGTATTTTTATTTTTTTTCAGAAAAACCATACGTAGGTGCAATACACTATCTTCAGGGAGACTGAAACGTCTCTTTCTAAATGTGATGCCTGTGGGCTACATGATTGATGAAGTATGAGGTTTCCGTTCATGTGACGAGATCCTAAAATAATTTCAATTTTCTAACATATTGGTATAAATAACATTCCCCCAAGTTCAGGGACAGAGAGGCACCATGAAAGAGATGCGCCTCTGATAGCTGTAACTCCATCACCCTGCAGTGATAGCAACAAATCTGGACCTACACAACATCATTTACACACTACCTGCCCTCAGACCCCATAAGACATGGAAATTGCCGAAATTGGATCGTGTCCTCAGCTTTTAAAAGAGATTAGATTTTACAGTTGGGCGTTTTCTGCCTCCCAACCTCTCTGTTTCTCTCTCTCTCTCCCTCTCTCACCTTGGAGCAGTTCGTTGTGAAATGGTGGGACCCCAGTCTCCTGTCCTAGGGCTCATCCGTTAGCTCAGTTTAATGTAGTTATGAAGGGGGGGTTGAGCTTCCTGTCTTGGCCGAACAGACCTGGTTAAATGAAGTTTTTGGTTGCCTGGGGGAGCAAAGTGTAATGGACCTTATTAACTCTCTCTTCTCTCTCTGTATATATGTGCGTGTGAGCGCAGAGGAAGAGATATGGAGGTTAAGGGTACGGCCCAGGAGAGTGATGGTGTATTTGTTGTGAAATAGCACTGTGTGGTGTGCCACAACACTATTACTTACATTTCCACCATGTTATATTGTAGTATGGCCAATTTTAAGACAACATTATTAGGCTGCATACAATATCATTGTACTAAATCATACTTTACGATGTCTAATTGGACATTACACAATGTACTTTTTTAAAAGGTACTTGAGTGTAAAACAGAAATTGGACTCTCTTTATTATATATTATATTTATCTAAGTAGTAATATATACTACTAAATCTCATTATATATAGAGTATATATATATTGTTTTTTATGTCCCCATATACTGATGTAGGCATCCTGCCGCATGATGACTTTAAAATAAGTGCATCATCGCACAAAAACACATGTGAAACTCATATGAACGAAACACACACACACACACACAAACAGCCATGATCAGTTACAGAACAATAAAAGCATAAAACTACTACTGTAAAACTGGACACTACACTTTTCTACAAGAATAAGTAAAGCTGTAGTATAAGATACCACTTAGCAGATGCCTAATTGCTAGGTTCGAACCTATACCTTTTCCATCACCAGATCAGACCTGTAACCATTAGACCACAGGAGCATAGAAACCAATGCAAATCTGAATTTCTCATTTCAGTTTTGGTCATTAAAGTGTTACTGCTGTACAGCTGAGACCTCTGTCTCAAACATGCGAGCATGTATTAGGCTAATACATAACATCTACATTCTGTATCCATGAGCATCAATACAAATGAAAACTACTGTTTACACTCTTTTGATGACTATGTGTATTTAAAGACATTTTTGTGACCCATGCTAACCAAAGAGCATCTATTCCCTGGTGGATACATATAAAAGTACAAACACCCATGCATAAACACTGTGCCTGACTTACCCAAGGGTGTGTGTTGTATGGGTGGGGAATGAGGTAACCCAAGTTACAGGTCACGCTGTGTGTGGATTTACTTAGCTATACTTTGGGGCCAAATTTGACAAAACATCCCTCTGGAGTTGTCCTCAATTGCAAAATCAAATCATAAAGTAAATAACAACATACTGTAGGCTCATTGGAAACAACGTGCCTCTACCTACATTTTTGCCAAACCGCAAAAACTTACCTAGACATACAGTGCAATTCACTGCAGTTTCCAGCTGTTTCCAGGGGCAGATTGCTGATTAATAAACACTTGAAATGGTTCCTTGTACATGTTATGACCTAATATCTTTACCACATACTGGATGATATGCAAACTAATAAATGTTGACATTTGCAACATTTATTATGTTGCAAATGTCACATTTGCATTTCACATTTGCATCACATAACAAGCTCCATGTTTGGCTTTTCTGATGTAGTAAACTTGCTCTGTAGCTCACCTGGTACAGCACTGCATTTGCAATAAATAGAAGAAATAGAGTCACAATTAAAAAGCTCAGACTTGTAGAAGCAAGCTAATATGGCATGGCTGCTACAGCAAATGTGTTTTTAGTCACTTTTGCTTTTGTTAACACTATTGGTTAGGGTTAGGTTTAGGGTAGGGTTTAGTGTAGGTGCTATATTAATTTCAAATGCGATAGAGCAGTAACTCTACTAAGCATTTAAAGGGGTCATATGATGCTGCTAAAAAGAACATTATTTGGTGTATTTGTTGTAATGAAATGTGTTTATGCGGTTTAAGGTTAAAAAAACACATTATTTTCCACATACTGTACATTATTGTTTCTCCTCTATGCCCTGCCTTTTTGAAACGCGTCGATCTTTACAAAGCTCATCGGTCTGAAAAAAACGAGGTATGCTGTGATTGGCCAGCTATCCAGTGCGTTATGATTGGCCGAATACCTCAAGCGTGAGACGGAAATATTACGCCCCTCACATACTGCTGATGCCATGTCCCGGCCAGAGCTACGAGACATAAATATTAAAACCCATTACAAACGAGGCATTTGTTGCATCCAGTGGGGACATAATTACGGATTATAATGAAATATACTACCAATTTTAGATATTATTTTAAAACTTTGTATGTTTAAAGATTGCAGTTCAGTGTTGTTGGCTAGAAACATAAATGTTATTTTATTGACTTATACTGTCTTTTTACGCGTTGCGTTGCATCGCGCCACGTAAACATAATACTCTGTCTGCATTTGTGATCAGAGAAATGACAAACAGCAAGTACTACTCTACAACTGCTCAAAACTCGCGTTTGCATCATCAGTGGCAAATCATTTAAATGAAAACGTACTTACGTGAGTCTAACGTTACTCTCCCAGGATCTGTAAACAGTCCTCCATAAAATGCACTGCAAACATCTGAATATTTTGGGTTGTACTGTTCTGGAACAGTATTGTAAATACCACTGATTTGTAGTCGTGTCCTCTTTTGGAAGACCAAACAAAGTAGTTTCGCTTTCACAACGAAAAACACAGCGGCCTAGCGTGAGCCGAAGCCCCGGCTTAGCGTGCGCTGAGGCCGGGATAGAGTGAGCTGAGGCGGCGGGGTCGAGAACGGCGCGAATGCGACGAATGAGCAGCAACCACATGTGACAGACCCCGGGCTGAGACCTCCAGCTCGTTCCACGGTGAAAAGTTGATGTATTTCCTCAGGGACCAGCACAGATCAGCTCCAGGCATGGCGAAGCGGATGTCGTCCTCTTTTGGAAGACCAAACAAAAAACAAAGTAGTTTCGCTTTCACAAAAAAACACAGCGCCTTCATGACATGGCAGCAGCATCAACAATACTACAGCGAGAATAAAAGTTACGCCTTCTTTCTTTGCGTGAACATTTGGGCGGCATTATGCAAATCTTCCCACATAGTGAAGGAAAGGGGGGGAGGGGGGTTTTTTTTTTTAAGGGGGGGGGGGGGGGGGACATGTGGGGGGTGTTAGAACGAGACGTTTTAGGTAGGAATGGTTGACTCTTAACTTTTATAAAGATATCTCTTTGGATTTGAGACTTTAGTTTTTGCAAATTTACAGATATTCTTTATGCACCAAGAGCTTGTAACACTCCAAAGAGAAAGGAAAAATTGAAATCGCATCATATGCCCCCTTTAATTTCCGGACTACTGTGTAAATAAAACATCCCCAGATTCATGTTCATCTGTTTCAGATAAAACTGAATGCACTTTTAGCGCCACTCACTGACCATTTCACTTTGAAAGTGTCCCGAAATGTGCAAGTAGCAACAATATAATTTTACAGAAATGTCGCCACATGGCCATGTTTTTTTCCCCCAATGAACTTGAGTTGAAAATAATGTTGTGTTTTAGTTCTAAAAATGCAAAAAGTTTTCTTTTCAGCTTGTTAGCTTGAAATAAAAACATTAAAAGTCTATGCAAAGCTGGATAGCTAGGTAAACGTATGTTTATGTGTTTTTAACCTCTTTGTCCATCAGTTGCACTTTCCCTCTCCATCGCTCTCTCTCTCTCTGGGGATACGGCTGTCGATCGCCTCCCATTCTCTTGCACACCCCGGCTGTCCTGTAACCATGGTAACTGCCCAGATGTTGGACTCTGATTAGCCGAGACTGCCAAATAAAATCAGGGTGATGATAAAGATCAGGAGGCAGGGTGAGGGGGGCTGATGGGAAGTTATAAAGGGACAGTGTGGCATATACACACATATAGACACATACAAACATGCACACATGTGTACACACATAAATGACTGATGAGGGTAAAAAAAACACATAGCACATAGCAACACATAGCAGGTTTTACACATTCACTGGTGCATTATGGGTCAACTCTCTCCCAGCAGACAAGCATCATGCATATAGGCATTTTTGGCCATTTATATGCGCTGTTTCAACAAATTTGCTAAAAAAAAAAACTCTCCACAAATAAGTAAACAAGTGAATAATTTTCCTTACAATGATGTGGCATGACACGGATTACAAAAATAGCTGTAGGTCTTTCATTCGCTTCCAAAGAAAATGCTTCATTACTCCACCTGGCATCGTGATGATGTGGTGTTAGCGGCGGTCTGCTGGGAATAAAGGTGTTCATTGTCCCAGGATCTCTCCAAGGTCGCAAAGGATGACAAATACACACACACACAAATTCACACACACACACACACACACACACACACACAGAGTCTCTCACTCACACTCCAGCTTGATATTACCTGTGAAAAGCTGCCATGTCGGAGCGAACTTGCATTTCTTCCAATGTGCAGTTGTTAAGTTGTTAAGTCCTAACTGCTTAGCACAGCAGGACCCAGAACAGATGTTTTAGCCCATAAGATAAATAATTAGCAGATGTTTGGTGTGTTAATTGTTCACGGTATTGACCAGAGCATTTTCAAAGTTGGTATTGTTTTCGAATTGTATTACCCAGTGTTGGGGAAAGTTACTTTTCAAAGTATTGCATTACAATATTGAGTTACTTCCTAAAAAAGTAACTAATCGCATTACATAGTTACTTTTTATGGAAAGTAATGCAATGCATTACTTTCGCGTTGTTTTCTCATCTGGGCTGGGCTTGCTTGTTTGTTTTTAAAATAAAAAATGTATATTTTTGGCAAATATAAAAGCCTTCACACCAAACGTGAAATGAATAAGTTTAAGGGCTGAAAGAAATAAATCATGTCTATAAAAAAAGTAGAGGGCGCAGTTCATGCCATTCTGGATTGCATGAAGAATAGGATGCAGAAGAAGAAAGACGAGAAAGTGCAACACCTCAGCATTTAATCAATCACTCAAATAAAGAAAGACAATGTAGGTGATCTACAAAGTAATATTGTTCTTATTAATAATGTTGAATTGGATCATGAAGGTCAGCAACAAAGACATTGGTTAATAAAACGGATTAATACATAAAGGATATTTGTGCTTATTTAAGGTTTTACTGGAGTTGGCAGGTTTGCGTTTCATATTCTGAGTAGCATTTCACTGTTTTTATCATTTGAGAAATGACTGAATCTGTGCAAGGAGATGGTAAAAATGCATGTTCATATTTAGTTCTAGAGTAAGTAATACAAGTACCATAGGCATACACAACACACACAACCCCTCTGCACTTACTCCCGATTTCTCTAACTCTCCATCAATATATGGGGAAAACAAAGTACTGTCGTTACTTATTTGAAAAAGGTAAAACTCAGAGGATGTTATATTCTTTTGTTCATTGTGGAGCCATGGCAGCCACAGTTAAAAAGAACAGAAAAATCCGTAGTCCACTACTGTGTGGTATCCGTATACAGATCCAAAAATAATTCCCTGGTTAGGTTTAGGGGTTATATTTATGAAAATGCATTGCTGGAATGTGCCAAATTGTGTTGGTTGATTGATTTTTTTCAATGTAAATAAACACTGTACATTGTGTACAAACCAATTCATATGGGACCTTATGATTGGTCCATCTGGTTAAACTATTAAACTTATTACATGTTCAACATGTGACTGGGTTGACGTTGTGGCTCCCAAGACATCAACTTTGTCACTTAAATGACTGCTAATTCAATTCAGAGAATGTTAAACTCAGATCAGACTCTTTAAAAACCAGATATATTTCAGATATTTATTTTATAAGTCAACCAGTTGTAGCTATTCTCATTGATGCTTTGTGAAAACTGTATATTGCCGTTAGAACATCAAACTGTTCAGACTTTTTCAGAATGGATTTTTGAGAATCACGTTGTAACACAGTTCGTAGTCACGGGAACAGGGAGGCGGGAACCGGCGAACATTTAAAAAAAACTTTAATAAAATAAACAAACACAAAAAATTTAAGTAAAACGGCAGCCCCTCGCGGACGACTGGATCGCACAAACAGATACAAATAAACTATCACATAAAAACCAGGTGCTCCTGGTCCTCTCTCGTCTCAAACACTGGTGTCACTCTACTTTTATCCTTCCGGCTACTCGCGTGGGGAATGCTTGAGACTAACACGGCGTGATGGCCGGCAAGGTGTTGTGCATTAGCATTTACTGCCAACCGGCCTCACTCTAGTTCCCAGCTCTCGGGCCCTGCCCCTCTCGTCACATACCTCCATCGCCCCTCGCAGGCCGTGGGGTGCTCACGAGACTGCGCTCTACTCCCCCTCCCCCCTCTGGGGGAGCCGATCACGGCGGCCATGGCGTACCTGGGGGTAAGGACAGACAAAGCAAGAGAAAAGGAGATGGAAGGATGAGGAGATATAGACGAGAGAGGGGAGAGGAGAGACAAGAGAGAGAAAAAAAAAATCTTGTTCCGGTTCCCATACACACTGCCGCTCGGCCCTCCACCAGATGGGTAAACTCTTCCGCGATGCCTGGCGGCGGCACTGGACAGCCCTCGGTGGACAGCCCGACACTCATCCGCCGCCCGGTGGACGGCGACGGGTTCAGGCAGCCGGCAGGAGTCCCCCGTTCCCTGCTCCACCCCATCATGGCGGACGTCAGCAGGCTCCGGCCTCAGGCAAATGACGGTGACTCCTCCACTCCCTCATGGACGGCAGCCGTCCCTCCACATACCAGGCGGCCGGCAGCGAGTTCGTCCCCCCCGGCAACTCACTCCAGCCCACCGCCTCGAGCCTCCATGGCGGCAGACTGCTCCGCCATACTCGATGGCACCGCGGACTCACCACAGAGGCGAGGGATCTCTGGCAGCGTGCCTCTCCTTCCTCCCGGGTTTCGGCACCAAGAACACCATTCGTAATTCGGGAAGAAGGAGACGGGAACCGGCAGACATTTAAAGAAAACTTTAATAAAATAAACACATAAAATGAAAGGTAAAGCGGTAGCTCTTCTTTTAGGGACGCTTGACGCACACACACAAACACAAAATAAAGTCCAAGGCCTAAGTCTCTCTCCACACCAACCCTGGTAATCCTTCTCCTCTTTTTATTGCTTCTGGAGCTCCTCTCGTGCGTGACTAAGACCAGTGAGGGCGCGAGAGTGTCTGTGCATACTTAGCATTTACTCCAACGGTCCGCGCTCAGTATTCCCACGGCTCCTGGCCCCGCCCCCTATTGTCAACAACGATTCATGCTTAGAACAAAAGCGGGACCAATATTTTAACAATCTCTTTATTAAGATGGAGACAAACACCTTTAAACAATATAGCTAGAGTTACAGTATAATAGTTGATGCCGGCCGTAAAATTTACCGTATGGTACAGCACTTTGGCAGTTAAACCTAATAGTGTGACTTGCGTAAGCGCTCCCTTTGAAACATGTGTGATTGTGTAAAGATGCATATATCAAAAAAGCAGTGGACTGGAGCTTGACATTCTCCCAAGATATCTTGATCAGGTTGGTAGAGGAAATTTAAAGGTTCGGGTGGTTCAATTGCGATTTCACTTTTTAACCGATAGTTATTGGTAATGTTAAACATATCGCAAAGTTACGAAGCTGAATGTACATGCAAACGGAGAATCCTGGACTTTATATTCTGGCAGTTTTAATGCCTACGAAAGAACGGCTGGGAGGGAATACAACAAGTGTATTTCCGGTGTCATGATGTAACCAAACCCAGGATTAAACCCCCGCCCGCAGGGAAAAAGGCAGCAAGGGGGCCGAGGCCAGCTTTGGACATTGATAAAGACCTATGTGCTGTGGGAACTCTAATAATAAAATGAAAGGCTCGTGTTTTCCATTTTTACTCTGTATGCCATCATTGTATGCACGTGTCACAGTTGGTGAGCGTCTACTGATCTGTGCTAGGCTGGCCCTTCAATCAGACAGGGAGGACAGTGCATCATGACAACATTCATGAATCACAGTAAACATTAAAATCATCTCCAACCTAAGAAGTAGATATGGAAACTAGAGCGGTATAAGGCCGTATATATTCCCTTCTCTCTCAGTAGAATAGAGGTAGGAGAGAGAGAAAGAGGAGAAGAGATAAAAGACAGTGAAAGAGGGGAGTGGCTGCGGGCACCACTGAAGGCCGCGCCTCTCCTTTTTCTAATAAATCCAGCACAGATCAGATCTTTGTGCTTTAAAAGTGCAAACTGTGATCGTATGGGCTAGCGGTCTGCAGGAGCCCCTGCGTGCTCTAACAATCTGATAGACACAGGACAGTGCAGTTTCCAGACCAAGTAGCAGTGTAAACACAATGGACAAACACGCACACACGACAGACACGGATACAACTGCACTGAGCCAAAACCAGGCCCTTGAGGCTCCCTCGCGTCTGCCGTTCTCATGTTTCTTCCTCTTGCCCTGCTAAATCTCTGAACCGAACCTTTTTGCGGTTGTTTGTGGCACTACTGAATTGCGTGTGAACGCAGAGTGTCGGATTATTGTTTCTCTTGAGGCAGTCTGGCACTGCGTCCAAGTGTTAGACATAATTTAAGCTTATTAGCGAGCTTTTTCCAGGGAGCAAAGGTGGCCGTTGTGTGTGGTGTGTGCGCTGAAAAGTCTTTCCTAGAAGACAAATAGATGAGAATCTCTACAAGGACAGGGGCAATTAGATAAAAGTAAAGCTTGAACGCAAACTGGATGATTCTCAGGGACTAAAGCAGCTTAAAAGATTGCTAATAAGCTACGACTGCGTCACCATAAAATAGAATTGCTTGTACGAAAGTCTAGTGGAAGCTAGAGACTACGATGGTTTGTAAAAGTTTAAATGTGGATATTTTTCGATAGACACAAAATGCATTGCTTCAGAAGGCCAGTTTATAACCACGGAGCCATGTGGAGTGACTGTTATGATGGATGGATGCACTTTATTAGATTTTCTTGGACTATTGAATATCAACAGCCATTCACTGCCACTATAAAGCTTGGAAGAGCAAGGACATTTTAAAATATAACTCAGATTGTATTCGTCTAAAAGAAGAAAGCCATATACATCTAGGATGGCTTGAGGATGAGTAAATCATGGGCGTCTATGGGTGAACTATCCCTTAAGGCAGAAAGAAGTTTTTTATCCCCCCCCCCCCCAAACACTAAGCAGAAACATCTGGAAAAATGCAATAAAGAACAAAGAAGCAAAAAAACAAAGCTAAATACTTTCCTATTTAAATGTCAATTAAACAAATGTACTTGGAAAGGGCTATGAGTAGGACGTTTTGATGGAAGGAACCCACCTGTGAGCCTGATAGATTCACGGTTGGCGCATTAAGGCTTGTGCTATCAATATGACATTTCAACAATTACCATATTCACCAATCCTCTTTATAAAAGAACAAGTTTGTAGTGCCTTGACAGCAACAGTAATAGCAATTGTTAATAGCTGGTCTCTGCCATTTAAACTTTATATGCAAGTATTTGATAGTCTGGTCATGCTACCAAGGCGCACTTTATTTGATCAAAAATACAGTAAGAAAAGTAATGTTGTGAAATATTTTTACAATTTTCTCTTTTGATATGTTCTAAAAAAGAACCATTCAGCATCATTACCCCAGTGTTCAGTGGCACATGATCCTTCAGAAAACATTCTAAATCAGGCAGTTTTTCTTTAATAAATACAATTTATCAAGGTAATTAAATTAGATGTATCAATGCCATCCTTGTTGCAGAATAAAAGGGTTACATGTCGTTCACTCAATCAATCAATCAATCCAACAATCAATCAATCAATCAATCAATCAATCAAAGCATCACTAATCAATCAATCAAAACTGACTCCAAACCTTCAAATGGTAGTGAATATGTTGCAGCTTTGGAGCTTAAAATGTGTCTAAACACCTCTTCCTCCATTACTATGCCTCCATCTCCATCCCACTATCTCTCAATTTATAAATCAAGGTCAGATGATACCACACCTCTCTGAGAGAGCAGTAGTGAAATACACCTGTTGTTGCATTGACGGAGCCCATTAGCGCTGCGGGGCTAATGTCGCGGAAACGCCGGCTTCTGAAAGCAACCTCTGCTTCTTATCAGACAGAAACAGGAGGTGCCCGGCTGCACTCAGCACATTCAAATGGCCCATCAAATCTAATCAGAGCACCTGTAAAAGCCCGCAAAAACACAGAAAGAGAGCGTAAGAGAGAGCAGTGTCTCCAGTTACCCAGAAGCTCTGGCACAGAAAACCCCCATATCCAATTCATTTAAATAAGAAGAGTGGGAGGGGGGGCGCATGTTGTTTTTTTTTTTGCGTTGAGGTCTGAGAGCATGTGTAAGTTAGGGTGATCAGATTTTTTTTTTTTAAAGACCCCATTAAAATGGTCAACAATGATCCAGTTTTTATCCTGTGTTTTAAAACAGGAAGCCTGGGTTGGGACGTAATAATAAAGGATTTGTCCTCTTTTTGATTCATCAATATTTTTTCCTCTATTTTCCCATTAGAGAACGACTGTACATTTTTAAAGTGAGTATCTGTAAAAGATAAAATGACAATGGCTTTGTGAAATTATCATTATTTTTGATGTATATGAAAATTTAGATATATGCTAGATATGAAGTGTGTGTGGTGTGTGGGTGTGTGTGTGTGTGATATATCCATTAAAGACAGTGGTGTGTGCGTGTGTAAATATATGAAATAAATTCATAAAATGTATAATTATTTACATTGCATTGGTTATTTCATATGAAGCTAGTCAACAATAGCACAAGCATACATATAATACTATTTTGTCTGTTATACTGTTACAACCCTTCTTTTACAAAAAATATATACATTATTTTAATTTAATATTACTTAGTCTTACTATATATATATTATTACAATGAATAATAAATAATATTTAGAATGAATCCAAAAATAATAATTGTTTCCAAAAACTACTTTTAACTTTGAAATACTTAAAAACTATTTTTTATTAAAAAACTGTTGTTTTCTTGTGAAAGAAAGGGAACAGACATTACTAAAATCCCAAAAACTATATTTTATAACTATAATATTTATCATTTTAAAAACTATAATTTAACAGAGTCGCAAGTCTCCAAACAATTGTGGGGTGAGTCAGGTGGAGGCTTTTGTCTAACTCTACACTATTAATGATATGAATACACAGGATTCCAAAAGATATAGTCTATTGGAACTATACTATTAGTATATATATACAGTGGTACGGAAAGTATTCAGACCCCCTTAAATTTTTCACTCTTTGTTATATTGCACCCATTTGCTAAAATAATTTAAGTTAAATTTTTTTTCCTCATAATGTACATACAGCACCCCATATTGACAGAAAAACTGAATTGTTGACATTTTTGCAGATTTAGTAAAAAAGAAAAAATGAAATATCACATGGTCATAAGTATTCAGACCTTTGCTCAGTATTTAGTAGAAGCAGCCTTTTGAATTAATACAGCCATGAGTCTTTTTGGGAAAGATGCAACAAAGTTTTTCACACCTGGATTTGGGGAACCTCTGCCATTCCTCCTTGCAGATCCATTCCAGTTCTGTCAGGTTGGATGGTAAAGTTGGTGGACAGCCATTTTTAGGTCTATCCAGAGATACTCAATTGGGTTTAAGTCAGAGCTCTGACTGGGCCATTCAAGAACAGTCACAGAGTTGTTGTGCAGCCACTCCTTCATTATTTTAGCTGTATGCTTAGGGTCATTGTCTTGTTGGAAATAAACCTTCGGCCCAGTCTGAGGTCCTGAGCACTCTGGAAGAAGGTTTTCGTCCAGGATATCCCTGTAATTGGCCGCATTCATCTTTCCCTCAATTACAACCAGTCGTCCTGTCCCTGCAGCTGAAAAACACACCCACAGCATGATGCTGCCCCCACCACGCTTCACTGTTGGGACTGTATCGGACAAGTGATGAGCAGTGCCTGGTTCTCTCCACACATACCACTTAGAATTAAAGCCAAAAAGTTCTATCTTAGTCTCATCAGACCAGAGAATCTTATTATTTCTCACCATCTTGGAGTCCTTCAAGTGTTTTTTAGCAAACTCCATGCAGGCTTTCATGTGTCTTGCACCGAGGAGAGGCTTCCATCGGGCCACTCTACCATAAAGCCCTGACTGGTGGAGGGCTGCAGTGTTGGTTGACTTTCTACAACTTTCTCCCATTTCCCAGCTGCATCTCTGGAGTTCAGCCACAGTGATCTTTGGGTTCTTTTTACCTCTCTCACCAAGGCTCTTCTACCCCGATAGCTCAGTTTAGCCGGACGGCCAGCTCTAGGAAGGGTTATGGTCGTCCCAAACGTCTTCCATTTAAGGATATGGAGGCCACTGTGCTCTTGGAACCTTAAGTGCAGCAGAAATTTTGTTGTAACCTTGGCCAGATCGGTTTTGGGAGGCCCATTTGCCACAATTCTGTCTCTGAGCTCTTCAGCAGTTCCTTTGACCTCATGATTCTCGTTTGTTCTGACATGCACTGTGAGCTGTAAGGTTTTATATAGACAGGTGTGTGGCTTTCCTATCAAGTCCAATCAGTATAATCAAACATAGCTGGACTCAAATGAAGGTGTAGAAACATCTCAAGGATGATCAGAAGAAATGGAAAGCACCCGAGTTAAATATATGAGTGTCACAGCAAAAAGTCTGAATACTTAGGACCATGTGATATTTCAGTTTTTTTTCACTTTTTTAATAAATCTGCAAAAATGTCACAATTCTGTGTTTTTCTTGTCAATATGGGGTGCTGTGTGTACATAATGAGGAAAAAAATATAACTTAAATGATTTTAGCAAATGGATGAAATATAACAAAGAGTGAAAAATTTAAAGGGGTGGTTGATTAAGTTACAGCCGTACGCACTGTATATTATTATATATATATAATTATTTATTTATATATATATATAATTTTTTTTTTTCTTTTGCATGTTGTATTTTGTTAACCTAATACTGTTTTAATCCTCTTTCTGGGAAGAATACCCTTTAATTTAATAAGCAGGTTCCGTCAGATTCTGTGAATTGAAACAAATGAAAATAACATCAAATCAATATATTGTATTTGTAGATTGTGCTATTTACAAGTAAAGACTTAGCAATACATTTCATCTAATAATCCACTGAAACATAGAACTGTAAAAGATATTCCATATAGTGTTAGACATTCTTGAGTTTAGCTAAATGTGATCTTCATGGACCAGTTTATATCTGTGGCTGACAGAAAATGAACTGTGACCGCACAGGCTGCATGGAAAGGGTTCTTACACCAAAAATGCAGTTGTTGTTTGGCCATTTGAACCACAAATGACTCCAGAAGGACACAGAGGATACTTTTTTAAAGGGAAAGTTGAGCCAAACATGAAAATTCTGTCATCATTTACTCGACCCTGTGTGGTTCCAAAACTGTATGATTTTTTTTTGCTTTGATGGAACACTATTCTAACATTCTAACAAATGTTTTTGAAGATCAGTTTTTGTCCATACGATGAAAGTCAGCAGGGTCCAAAACAACACTGGACCCCATTGACTTTCCTTTTATGGACAGCAAAAACAAACAGATATTTTATAGAAAATATTTTCTTTTGTGTTCCACAGAAAAAAAGAAAGAAATGGGACATCTGGTCAGCCTACAAAGGCTGTTTTTGCATGTCTACATACAGGCAGATTCATTTCTACAAGAGCTTTGTGTTTTGCATTTAATTTTTTACACCCTAATTCATGGCTTCTTTTTGCTTCAGTCCACACAAGCATTTAATATCTTGCATTCACGTCTGGGCGCCTTATATAAGAAGGAATATCTGAGTTTTATGATCTGCTGAATTGCACTAGGCCATTAGCATACGTCAGAGCCACAGTCTTATTAATCTGTGTGGAGAGAGAAATGGAAGAAAGAGAGGATAGGAGGACGGATAAATGCGTACGAGATTAGCACAGACTCCACAGATCTTTCGTTGCGAAGATCATTAGATGAAACACACCCACACACACACACACACACATATGAATACACAACACCTCGGTGTCATCTCTTCACTTTGGCGTGAGCATGTGTGTGCCTCTGAATGTGTATGTGTGTGCATATGCACGTGTGTTGCATTGAACTTATCATTGTGGCGATGAGATGTGAGGATGTGTGTATGTGTTAAGCCTCAGGGCGATTATTCTGTCAGGAGTGTTTCTCTGCTGCAGCCCATCCTGCCAGGAAGCAACTCTAAATCCACACTGATCGGTCCAAAGTCAAGATTTCACCATTCAACATATTCCCATCTTTTACCACACAGATCCAAGCACAGACGGCGAGATCTCGCTTTACTCGTCCTCCACACGCTAAGCCTCCTCTACATGCTGCTGCGGGATAAGACTGCATGCCTTGTCATGCCCGATCACTGTGATTCTACCAACCCTGCCCAGCCACTGCCAACCATCAAGTGTGCTCTGTGTGTGTGCGAGCTTGAGTTTGTTTTTGTGTGAGAGTATAACTTGTGTATATGCAAGAAAAGAACAAAAAAGTTTTGAGTTAAATATAATGGACTACTAAAAAGCTATAACGGGTCTCTCAGTAATGCCAAATCTACCCAAAGGATACTGAGAGCACTCTACCCCAATCACAGTAACATTTAATATAACTATATAATAAATATATATAGTTTTAAACACCTGGGTGTTTACATTTGGTTCTTGAAACATGATCAAACTGAAAGGAAACCCAATCTGCTTATGTTTTATCATATAATCTTAGTTTAAAAAAATTATTCTTTTGTATTTTTATAATTAATGATATAGCGAAATAGATATAAATCATAGTGATATATATATATATATATATATAGCATATGTTTACCGACACATTAAGGCATTTAAGTTTCCAAAAGGGACAGTAAAGACTGTAAAAAGACTTCTATAAAAATTATATTTCAAAATTCATCAAATAATCCAGAAAACAAAAGTATCAATTTCACAATACTATCAGAGCCGCACAAACTGTTTAAATAGTAATAGCAGCAAATCGGCATATTAGATGATTTCTGAAAGAGTGTGACATGACAGAACTGGAGTAACTGATGCTGCAGCTTTACCATCACAAGAATAAATTGTATTTAAAATTATATGAAAATAAAAACAGTTATTTTTTAGTTATATTTTAAATAGAAATAATATGTAACAGTATCACTGTTTTTACTGTGCTTTTGTCAAATAAATTCAGCCTTGGTGAGCGTTGTACAGTAGACTTACTTGTGAACCATAACTATGCATATGTATATGTATATGTGTGTATGTATACACTTATAAATTATGACGTACTTATTCCTTTATGCATTTGCTTTCATTTTGTGTCATGACAAAATACAACATCTTGTACTTCATCAGATTTTGTCATGGTTCATTTCACAGATACACACCTGTGTGTCTATCTTATCTGTGTTTTCAGAGGAACAGCTCCTCTGATTACTGCTGAGCTCTCTTATAACAGACACAGAGAGAATGTGTTTATGTAGGTGTGTACGTGTATGAAATTGGCATGTGTGGGTCTGAGTTCCACAGTTTTAACAACTTCCTCTCTTTCATAATGATTTTCTTTTAAAACAATCCTCAGTCACTTTCAGCGAACAAACACATAATGTACAAACAGTTAGTTCATCCACAAATCACCCATTCATTCTCACTATTTCATCATTTTCATGTTGTTCCAAGCCAAGATCATGCTCCTTTGAAAAAAAAAAGTTCTTTTGTGTTCTGCAGAAGAATGACAGAACTGGCTGAACTATCGTTTACAAAAATAATTAGGTCATGTGTTTTCGGATATATTTGAAGGGAAAACCATAAAGAGAGTGAGCGAGAAAGAAAGAGAGCGAGGGATGACCTTTCCTCCCTGGGCCCAGCTGTACTATGACATCCCTCATCTCAGAATTCCTTATTTTAAGAGACTCCGACTTCTTTTCCTGTTTTGGTTTGATGTTTCTGCCCAGTATATCACCTAGTCCACCTCCCAACATAAAATGTTTTGAGCTTTACGGCTTCGAAGAAGACTTAAAAGCAATCACCCGTAAATCTCTATGAGTAATAAAGAGCTAGAATTAAATTTCTGTCTGCTTTGCTTGTTGTCTTTTCTTGTCAGTTGTTAAAACATCTTTCAGTTGGGTTTGAGGGGGTTCATAACCTGAAAGGAAATGATTAGTGCTCAATGATTACCTGAATACGGAATCTGGTGAGAAAGCCTGCTTAACAAGGCCAAAAGTAGAGTTTAGGTGCAGGGAAATACAAAAACAAACCCACATAAAAAGTCCCCTTTCCCGTTTACCTGGAAAAGTGCACTGGCGTGTGGCCTGAGCGCATTCCTGCAGGGTCCAATCGTGAATCTCCCTGAGGAATCTGAGCGGTTGGACCCTCTGAGACGACCTGCAGCCAACTCCTTGTAGACCCTCGTAAAGACAGGCCTGGGTGGTCAGGTCTCTCTCATCTCTCCTCCCTTTCTCTCTGCCCCCCATTCTCACCTCTATCCATCACCTACAGGGGTGTGCAACATTAGACCTAAATCCATCAGCCAGTTCGGGGGCCAGTTTGGACAAGCCAAGGCCCTATGGGGGCCAAAATCTTACCTACAATAAACCAGCACATGACATGTAAATAAACCAACAGAGGAGACATAATTAGACCAAAGGGTGAGAGTTTAGCTGGTTAGCATGGGCCAGTTAGCCATTCTGCAAGCAAAATAGCATGTTTCTACATTGACAACCATTGAAAAGTAGCTGTTTATAAATCTCAAATTTTGCAAATAATTCATTATTTTACACAGTGCCCTAACCAACCTGACAGTTTAAGTACTGACTGTGATTTGTAAAATTTACAGCTTTTACTTTTACAGCTATAATGAAAGTGATGGTGGTTAATTTACCTCCGATTTTTGAAAATAACTTCAAGGGAACAAGAACGTTCAAACAGTAAACCGTGAACAACCCTTGTATTTTAATATACAATTTTTTTAAATGTTTTATTATTATTATATTATTTCTTTGATTAGTGCAGTCTCTTATCCATTTTTCTGTGACTAGCAACCCTAAAACTCCATTTGGCACACTATATTGTTAGCTAATATCATACTGTCACTATTACAATACATACTCATCAACATATTCATAACCTTTCAACATATACTTTTTTTTATGTCTGTTTTAAGTTCATCACACACACCTCACACACACACACACACACATTTATATGTATATATAACATACCTCATACATATACAATGCATAAATACGCATGTATAAACTGCAATGCATTGACAAATGCAACATATAAAAACAGGAATCTTAGGCTGAAGGCCCAAATATAAATCTCATAATATCCTTTAGCAAAGGATTCAATTTCAACCAGTGGGTCCGACATTCCTCTCAGAATAGTTAAGATAATCCCACTCTCTCTGTCCTGAGAAAATGAACCCCATTGGACAGAGGGATTCATGAATTACTGTGTGTCAAAAACTGTCACCAACCCCCATTAAAAATGAACCCCTGATTTCCACAGAAAACAGATCCGCTATGTGTACACCTACAGAGAATTCCCCTGTATTCATGGAAAACAGTCCAGCTCTTACTAACTGAAAAACCACTCAGGCTCTTTGTCAGCATGATATTTTGAGCGCTCAGATGATGAAATGTGCTTCCTT
Source organism: Sinocyclocheilus anophthalmus (assembly GCA_018155175.1). NCBI lineage: Eukaryota > Metazoa > Chordata > Actinopteri > Cypriniformes > Cyprinidae > Sinocyclocheilus > Sinocyclocheilus anophthalmus. The sequence continues at coordinate 18,667 of JADLZN010003255.1, forward strand.
TTTGGCCACAGGCTACCTTCTTTTCTTTTCGCCTCACTACCTCGGTTTGAGCACTCATGACAGCGAGGGATCTGTCTAACCGACTGTGCTAAACTCCATCAAGGTGAGAGCAGTAGGTAAGATCAGGGGCGACTGATACAAATACCCAATTTGTTCAAATGACAAACAAGTTTGATTATTAAATTTCCTCATTCTGCCAGAGAAAAACACATCTGGATACTTACCAGTTCCTCTTCTGTCATCTACTCAGCTCTCCGGGTCAGTCTCCACCTGCAAAGACACATTATGTTAATGCTCAAGCTAAGTTATAGTCTGAACTTCATAACATAACAAACATTTATAAAATTTAAAAACGATAGAAGTAAGAACATTAAAATACAAATATATATAATATATATATATATATATATATATATATAAATAATACGTCAATTAACACACACACCACCACGCCCAAAAGTTTGAATAATTGGAAAAAGGAAATTTTTGTATATATTGTGAAAGATTATTAACCAATTAACGTAATTAGAAGCCATCATTTCCCCGTTTTCTATCACACACATGATTCCTTCAGAAAAATCATTTTAATACCACTAGCTGGTGCTCACATAAAACATTTATCATGTTGAAACCCGTTTTGTGGTCTAAACGCTTTTTTGTAAGGTTTGAAAGTTTTTTTCAAAGAAGAAATGAATACTTTTATTCAGCAATTAAATTAATTGATCCCACTGTTGTAAAGGCTTTATAATATTCCAAAAAAAAGGTTTCTGTTTTCAATAAATGCTGTAAGTTGAACTTTCCTCTTCATCAAGCATTGGGGAAACAATTGATTATGTTCCGGTAGGTAGGGTTAGAAAATTGGCATGTAGTTGCAAAGTTACTTCTAGTCAGTAGAATGTCTGTTGGAGAACCATCAAAATAAAGTGTTAGCAGATATTAAACAGACAGTCTACTAATACTCTAATGAGAGTTAGTAGACATGTAGGTGCAACGTTACTTATTGTCAACAAAATGTTCAAAAGGGACCATCAAAATAAAATGTTACCCTTTTATTTTAAAACTTTAATAATTTAGCCACAAATGTCACGTCACTGACACTGAAATTCAATCAAATCTTTTATTAAGAACACCTGTGTTGGACTTTCCTGTACTTTCCTGAGTTGTGCCCTCTCTGTCCTCGATCACCTTTTCCCGAACCGAGCTTCACCCTTCTCCACATTACTCCACCCAGACCCCCCGGCCCAGCCCAAACAGACGCCCATGAACCCACCCTACGCAGAGAGACAGACAAACACACAGACACTCACACAACCACAAAGAAACAAACAGAGCTGGGAGCAGACGGCTCGTGACCCGCAGACATGAACACACAGACTCTGTGTTCTCCACACTCTGGTGGGTGTGTGTACAGTACTCCCCAATTCCACATAGTTTCCCGTTCTCACAGGAAGGGACTGTGGGAACCACGCTGTCACTTCCTGTGTCCGTGGGCCTCAACCAATCACCATCAGATAAGGACCAGCTCCCAGCCAATCACAAACACCCATGACAGGACGCCAATAGCGATAAGTGTTACGCAGCCCGGAGAGAAATGTCTTGATCTCGAATTCCCTTGTTTCCCACCAAAAATAGTTGTTTGGAGACAAGGTAGTTTTTGTTTCGGCATAATTAGAGTCTCTTTCATCTCGTCGTCTGTTCCTCTCGACCTGCGACCCCCAGGATATCCCACTCTTCAGTGTCCCATAATGTGGCATTTAGAGAGGATGAAGAGGGGCATTCAGGCCTGAGCGGACAGGAGTGAGAGGACGAGAGAGAGCCCTATCACTCCATCATTCCCTCGACGGGCTCAACACCCCCGGTTCAGGCTGCAGAGTCAGATCAAAGCCTGCAGAGCTCAAAGCGGCCCAGTGACAAGTATTAACTGAGCTCAGGCTGTCCCACTCATGCGCTCGGCCCGCTAGATTGAGCAGCGTATGTGCACGTGCAAACACACACACACCATTTATGCCGGCACATACGCATTCACTCATTTTAGTGATGTAATATCACATGAACGAAAGTGACAAAACGCACATTTTTGGACTCCTTAAGGCCCGTTCACACAAAGAATGATAACTACATTAAGTGTTGTCAACACCAACGAATGGTAGCCATGGGCATAGCTGGTCCCCTCACAAACTACGCCCATGGAAACCCACTGAAAAATTATACCAAAGATTTGATATTGAATTCATATTTTCAACTCAAAAGTAAATATGCACATAGTTATTTTAATGCATTTTAAATTATTTTGTAAACAAAAAAAGTATAACAATAAATACAATCAAACTTGCTAATGGCTTCCCCAATATCATTTGCGTAAGAAGTTGTCGCGTGACCATTTACATCCAAATGTTATTTAACTTACACAGAACTAAACCTAGACATTTCAGAATATAAACTGCTCAATCGGCCATTTTCAGTAAGATTGACTAAATATGAAGTGTTTGTGTGCCTGCTTCTGTGCGTTTAACTTGAATCAACAGATATCTATTTTAAAGCAGTGGGTAAGTCTGCTTTGCGATTCTGTTGACAAACATGTTTATAGTGCATTATATTCAACGTGTTTATTGCTAGCAGAGCAAAAATAGCGCAGCCTTTACAAGTAATTCTCGTGCAAGCTATCTGGTTGCCATGGCAACCTCACGCACTTGCTGCTGTTCTGTGTAATCATAGTAAAATCACTTAAATGGTACACGGAGTGTGAATTTGTAAGTTTACTATAGAAATGTTAAAATGTATTAAAAGTTTGACTGACCAAATCGACTGGCTTGGTTTGCAGCACCCGCAAGTTCAATGCTGATCTAAACCTGTATGACTGACTTTCATCAATGGAAAACACATAAGATTGATATTTTGAAAAATGTTTCACCTGTTTTTGTCCATACAGTGAAAGCTGATGGGGTCCAGAACCACCTGAATGGAAACAAAGTTTGCGAAGATTTTCTGTGAATTATTACTTAGATTTTCACCTGTTCTTCACACAAAGCTATTTTGTGGTTTCATAAGAACTGCAACACAGAGCATGAACTGTATGGACTATTTTTTATTGCATTTTTTTTTCTTTTTTAATCTTTTCTAGAGCTTAACCAAAGCGCTAATGTGGGTTGGTAAGTCACTCTCCGGTCTTATGGATCTCTCACAAAATCTTTACATAATTGAACAACCCTGTTAAAAGTCTGAGATCAATGATGAAAATGTCTCATCAACTGCTTTATATTTATAGCTGATGTATCCCATTCATTTTTTTTCTAATTTAGACAAAATTATACAGTGTATATACAGTTATAGACAGTATACGGCAAATAGTGGTTCTCAACCAGGGGTCCAGGACACATTACGCTTTCTCAGCAAATTTCCAAAAGGGCCTCAAGATGACAAAAAAGTATTTAAATGAATTTGTTAAATTAATGACCATTTATTTAATTTGTTAATCTAATTGTAATCTCAGTAAAAATGCTAAAAAAAAAATGTATATAATAGTATAATAAAAATAATAAATACTAAAATAAAAGTCATAAAAAAATCATTCAATAACTGTTTTTTGAACATACAGTTGTATTTAATTAATTTCAAATGAAATTTAAAAAACATCTCTAAAAATCTATTTACTTTACAGTAGGTCTCATTTTAGTAGGATGTGTGGAAACCATCTCATACTTGATTTGCTACAGTGTCGTTTCTCATCATTTTATGATTAATTATGACAGATCATTCATTACAACAGATACCAACAGCCTGGGCTGGTTCATCGCACCGTCTTTTGACAGGGCCGAGACAAAATGGCCCCCAAGTGTGCTGGTATAATGACCACAGTTGCCTGTATGAGCTATTGAGAGAGAGAGAAAGAGAGGTGACAGAGAAACCCAGCGCAACAAAAACACTTAAAAAAAACAGTTCAATTTCTGAGACAGGAGAGCTTTGGTGTGCAGGATCAGAAGCTTGCTGAGTCGCACTCTGTGATCAATAGATGGATTAATTGCTGTTGGAGCGGGGCAGTGGGGTGGCGGGGCAGCCCTTGGGCAGGGGGTGGGCTCAGGGGTAGAATGAGCTAGAGGGGTGCTGACAAGCAGGGGAAAGCGGGGGATTTAAGGAGCCCTGGCAGCCCCCACCCAGGGTCACCTGGCAATGTGCAGGCCGGCCTTCAGATTAGGATCTGAATAGGGAGATTAGCGAGTTTATTGTCCCCCGTAAATGGGGTACTGGAGCCAGAGGGAGAGCAGGAGAGGGGTGTTGTGTGAGAGAGAGTGGGCGGGTTGTGTTTGTTTAACCTGAGGAGACTGATGCAGGCTTTTTTTTTTTTTAATAAAAGGCACAGCAAAAGCTGTAAAAGCCTGCATGGTAGAATACAGCCACGGTATGAGGGGACGCCATTCATTATATAAATACAAACACACACCCTACCTGTCCTGAACTACCGGAATAAATGACTGACAGTCGTTCACACACACAAAAATGACTAAAAATAAAAATTAAATTAAATTAAATGAAATTAAATTAAAACGGTTATTAAATTACATGATTAAATTACATACGTTTTTTACATTTATTGAAATTATAAAATATTAACTATTTATTACAAATTATTATCAATTGTAAATATTACTTTACAAAACAAAACAATAAAATCTCTCCTCTCTCTCCTCTCTCTCTCTCTCTCCTATATATATATATACTATTAAAAAGAGGTACAATTCATTGTAGTCATTTATTATTTAGTCATTTTTCACCCATTTTAATGTAACACTATCTAATCAAGATTTACTAACACATCAACGACAACCCTAATATTGTCATATATCAAATTTGAAATGCACTAAGTATAACTATATTATTAGTATAATCATAACAAAGTTTGCCATGCCTGCATCTGTTTTTTTTGACATATCGTTTGGAGTACTTAATATCTGTAAATGGTAAATGAATATTTGCACTGTCAATCATTTTTTGTAACAGATCAGTGTGCGAATAATTTCGAATTGCATAGCAAATGTTCATTATTATATTATTATATTATAATTACTATAGATTTGAACTTATTTGTCATAATCAAATGTCAGAATTTGAATATCAATGACCAACTTAGCAGTATAATGTCACTAAATAAATGATCATGGTACTTTCATGTTTTTGGAAAACATACCTTGGTAGCTTGGTATATCATGTAAATAGGAAAAAGACATGAGATATGAAAACTCATTTAATAGGTAAACAGACTTTCTGGCAGTATATATCAATCACACAAACACACACACAATTTACATGCAGACATGATACATTAGAACACACAACCCAAAATAAAAGCGATGGGCAGGTGTGTCTAGACCCGAAATGCTGCGCCATAAAGACGAATGAGCCAACAATGAGCGGTGTTGTTAAAACCGCCACACTTTCCTCCAGAGCAAACAAACAGACAGCCCTGAGCAAACTCATCAGCATTATAAAAAGCAGACAGATATTGAGACAATGACTCGAGCTAACATTTACTCACACATTCAGATGTAAACACACACATGCAGAGACGGACTCACACAAACTCTCAGAAGTGCAAACATAATCTCACACCCGCACGTGTGCGTGTGGCCGGAGCAGGCCTTTGGCAGAAGGCTCTGTGGGGCGGCACGTGAGCGCCTCTCTCTCAGCTGTGTTTACGCAGTGGCAGAAAAGACGAGGAGAGTGAGGGATGACGAAAAGAAAGGGTGAAAGAGAAAAGAGCAGCAGCCTTCCACAGAGAGGAGGAGGAGGGAGGGGGGAAGGACGGGGCCCCTAACAATGACCCCGGCACTGCAGGTGCAGTCCTGTGGACACAAGGCCGGGAGTGTGTCTCATTTTAGTCCCCTTTTAATGTGATAATAGAACTGATACTGTTGTCTTAGTTCTCTCTCATTCTCTGTCCGTCGCACCCCACCCGCCTCGCTCAGGACTGACCCCTCCTTCACCAGTTTAACTCATTTACATCAGGCCTCACAGCAGCGTCTTAGTGTGTGTGAGCGTGTGTTTACGTGTGTGTTATGTGTTATGTGACATCCCAAAATGTACAGTGGAAAAGTGTATTTTCCATGCTGTTTTATTTACCACAATGAAACTAATGTTCAGCACAAATAAAAAGAAAAACAGATAAACTAATTAAACTATTTACAACAATTAGGTAAAAGAATGAAGGCAAATAAAAGGAAAAAGTTTTATTAAAAAGAAAAAAAACGCTTTATATTCATGTTAGTTTCATATGTTTTTTTTAACACCATTAAAAAAAATTATAATTGAATGGCTTACACCTTGAATAGATGGGACTGTACATATCTCAATCATTATATATATATATATATATCTATATGCTCATTTATAGAAGAGGTGTATTCAGTCATGTTTGTTCCATTTTAATGCATTTTTAATAAAGCAGGAAAAGAGATGTCATGGCAAATGACAAAAAAAGCATCTTATATGAAGAGTATGCCACAATAATTTTGTTTGGTTTTACTGTAGTAACAAGTAGTAACCATGTTTACTATGGTGCATTGTTGTTATCTTCATTTGCACCTGTATGGCACTATTGCAGTTAACTGAAACTTACCGTTTTGTAAAATATGCAAAAATCTTTCTGCAAATGTTTCTGTTAAATGTCCAAAAGCATTAAACTGACTGGAACCATATATATATATATATATAAACTGCAGTTAATTTGAAAAGATGTATATGTGGTAAGATAATAAATCAACAAATATATAAATAATACTTAAAAGCCTCATATCCAAAAATGTTGAATATAGTAAATCTACATGCCAACAGGCTCTGTCAGACATTTATTTGTGATTTGTGTGGAAAGGTCACAAGTGAGAAAATTTATTTGATGGGTGTTGTGTGTTTGGTGTGTGTGTGTGAGGGCTTATCTTGTTCACACACATCTAGGAAAGACCCCAAGAGAGCGACCTCATCTCTCACAATGCAGCACCAATTCTCTTTATTGCTCAATTCCTGACCCTCTCAAAGAATTAACTGCTCTGTGTTTTGTGTGTTGTGTGTGTGTTTTGACTGTGAAGGGACAGTGAGAGAGTATAATCCAATACAAGCAGAGATATCTCCATTTTTTGTGTAAAAACACAAAAATTCACTATTTCACTAAATCACCGATCGAAAAATGAATAAACTTACAGCATTATAAAACACTATCAATACTCAAAATGAGTTCTGTCCTCTTAAAATATTGCTTCACAATGACAATGATTGTACTAAAAAAGGAGATGTTTTTCTTTGCGTTTTTGAAAAGTTTCACGTACAGACGACAACATTGTCAAAATATCCCACATTCACATGGACCTGAAAATGACTAAAACCCGTATTATGCATGCCAGGCCAGTAATGTCACTTTACACAGAGACGATAATGGTCTCGTTTTCAAAAACGTGCACTTTGAAAACCCGTTTTTAAATGTGTGTGTTTTCAGTCCCCCAAAATGCAGTTGTCATGTAACTGAATGACCAAAATCCATAAAGAGTTTTCCACTTTTAGATGAAAACGGTGTTGTGCAAACACCCCCTTAAAGAGATTACCTTCTTTCTACAGTGGAACACAAAAAGAAGATATTGGATCACTTGGATGAACAGAAAACACAGATATTCTTCGAAA
>JADLZN010003256.1:0-57580 GCA_018155175.1 Sinocyclocheilus anophthalmus
AGAGCCAGAGTCTGAACAGGGACTGATCGCTGCTGATTCTGAACTTCACAACTCAGAATCCAAAGTGGGCACTAGAAGGCACCCAGCATTGCCACAATGTAAAGCCCTTCTACAGAAAGCCCCTAGCCAGAAGAGTACAGAGCCATCAACATGGCAACAGACCCAGGCTCCAGACCAACCACTGGGAAAAGCCACGGAAAAAGGCATCCTCATCCTGCAAAAACCACGGTATGTCCAACAGCAGTCCAGACGCACACACGATCACGTCTTCCGCCCCCACCCTCCACACAGTTCGGAACGGGAGGTACACAAGGACAGCTGGAACACTCCTCCTCGGGTTACACGGAAAGGCTGCTGGGAACCACTCAGCAACAGAGCTCCCGTGACCAAAATACGGCTAAAGGAGTGACGTGAGGACGAAGCAAAACCTCTGACACTCCTTGCCTGCTGCAACAGAGAATCCGGCCCACCTCCAGAGGGAGGAGCGATCACTTGAAAGAGCGGTCGCACACGCGAGAACAGCGCGCAGACAAAAGTTGGACGTTGATGTCGCAAGAGGGGCCCACATGGAACGACCCAACACGTAGTGAGAAAGCGCTACCAATGAAGCAACAACTCAGGCAAAGTCATAAGGTGCAGTGCCGCCGCAAAAGAGTGCAGAAGGCGACACCGCAGATACCATCGGGATTCTAAGTGAACAGGTGAGCAAAAGCAGAGAGCTCACAACCACTGACGTGGCTTCTCCTAGCCAGTCATCACTATGGTCAGTCGGAAATTCACTATACAACATCGATGCTCCATAGAACAGCATGTGTAGTACCCACGGCATCCCTGGAACACGAACCTGCACTCTCGGAGCAGTGAGAGTCTAACCAGCGCGGACCACTCAAGGGATACACGCAGTAGGCCTGTGTCTTAGAAGGAAACATCAACAAAAGGAACCATAATACACGACATAACTCACTTCAGGAGTGACAGGTGACACAGCCTTGGCAGCCTGCTGGCATAAGCTCGACGGGACCCAGACACCTTGCTACAAAAAAAAAGAGGCCGCTCAACGGTCCCTTTACCATCAACCGCAGCACACCACTTGGACAAGCAATTCAACAAAGCCAGACGAGGGCACCAACAGCAGCCAAAAGGGCCACCACTGTCTCTCAGGGAGTGAGTGAGCAGGTGTGTTGTGTCGAGGTTGTTGCGGCATCTGTTGACATCGCTAGTTGAATGGTCATTTCTGACGGACAGACAACGGCCCGAAAGAGGAGAGTTATAGCGTCTGGACCAATCAAGACAGCACAATTTTTCATTGATTAGAACCAACTCAGTTCTTCATTAGAATAAACAAAATACAGAGCCACAGTCCCCTCAGCCCCATAAAACTGGATGCAGGATGCTGCAAATGAGGGCCACCAACATGGCAACCATGACCCAGATACTTTACGACATCTGGAGAATGTGAGCAAGGGAAAAAAGCATGTCTTTGTAAATAAGGAAAAATCCGGAACCACGCAGCACAGGTCGGTAATGGGGACTTTTCTACGATGTAAGAATTCATAAGAGAACCCTTTATTTAGAGAGGAACGTGTCCTCCTTCAGGTACAAATGTGGCGTATAGTATGTGTGCATGTGTACTGTGGGTCTTTGAGATTTATCTGTTTATGCAGGATTTCTGATCGAACAACATGCTCTATCCCTGTCATCGTGTAGCATATAATTAAACCCGTACCATGTTAGTATACTAGGCATTGTCTTTGGTATATGATGCGACCCAAGCGTTGATATTAAATGGTGGTACAATAGGCTAACTCAGTATGAGTGTCTGAGCAGATCACTGTATAGTAAACTTTCGACCAAGTCATGTGCCATTACCATGCTTAGAGAACAAAAGGGGTAATTAAGAGAGACCTCCCACGCAATTGCAACTCCAGCTGGAGAGTTTCTGTATTCTCAGATTCGTGAGGAGCGAGCAGCAAAAACCATTGGGGAGGCTTGAAACTCTCTCCGGAGCCTGAAAGGACCAGCTCCAGGGGAGCCACAACGCGCACGACGGGGAGTCAACACGCGGGAGGATTTGAGTGAAGTTTTAACTTTGTTGAGAGGATGATGTGTCGAGAGCAACGCACCCGGGGAACCCCAAGCACGTGCCAAGGGGGATGTGTGGTCAAGATGACGCGGGTAGCTCGAAGCCTTCCCGACATTTGCAGCGCAAGATTGCGTCTGATCAAACTGGTCTTTTGGGGTCAGAGCTCGAAACCAACGTAGTCGAGCAAGGTGCACTTGGGCCTTAACGATGCATCAGGAATCTCCTTTAAGACGGACGTAGACGTTGCACAAAGGAAGTGGGTAGGTGCAAACGTAGTATTAGTTGAATTTGATAGTAGTTAGGTATCCGCGTGAGCACACTTTTACCAGGTGTGCTTGAACTAGAGGGATCAGCTTATGTGTGATAGGGCTATTTTGTGTTTTTTTTTTTTTGGTTATGACGTTGTCCCAGGTGTAGACTGCTGAATATGCAAATGGTTCCAGGATAAATTTCATTCCGTATGTGTCTTCTCTGTACTGAGTTAAGCTTGAACCATTTCCTATACCAACTGTATGCGTGTGTGTGTGTGTGTATGGTGTAGACCAGTTTGTTGAGGTGATTGTAGTATGTTAGGATACAAGAGTTTAAGTGTTTGATGTAGTTAGAAGGAAAGACCTTACTTATATCACACTTGACGGGTTGTCATTGTTGCTCTGATAGACTGAGTGCACTTAATCATGCAGATTTATGATTAAAAAGATTTGTAGGAAGTGTACAGTAAGAAAGTTATTTTCCCTAACCAGGAAATTAACGTTCTTAGAAATGACAAGACAGTTGACCCTGAGAGGTAAGCTAAATATCTACAGCGGATCTAAAATATTCATAATTAATTATAACTAGTTATGATTAATTATTCATATTTCCCATGAGCTGATTCGTTAGACACACTATGGTGTTGCAAGCCTACCAGGCAGACCTGCTGAGGGATTTAGATGAAGGTAAAGGTTTGTCTCCTGAAGCAGATCGAAGAGCTGCGCCGCACTACAGATTTAGCACTCCGTGCCACTAAACAGACGGCTGCTGCTATAGGGCGTGCCATGGCAGCAATGGTGGCCACGGAGAGACATCTGTGGCTAAATCTAGCAGACATTGGGATAAAGGAGAAACACTTTCTTCTTGATGCTCTGCTTTCGCTCTCTGGGCTTTTTGGAACATCTGTTGAGGTAGTGGTTGAAAAGTTCAGGGAGGCAAGGGCGCACAGTTTGCTGCTTTCAGGAAGTACATTCCCCGCCGAACCAGATCCGCCTCACCGCTTTAAGCTTTTTAAAGTAGGGTGTGCTCCTTTATGTGCGGGCGTCTCCCCTCATTTCTGGTGCTAATAGATCCAAGAGCGCGTCCCCCAGAAATGGTCCACATAATTTGGGCTGTGCCCCTATTTTATGTTGGTAAAGCAGTGGCCTTTTTTATTTGGCGCATAGCGATTTGAAGACAGAGATGTTAATCGGTTGTATGGGATGTCAGTATAGATAGATACCAATATGGAGGGTATTGTGGCCCAATCATCTTCCAAGGAACATTTTTAAACACCAGTCTGTTATTGTGGGGACATTTCCATTCCCCTAACCATGACACGGCACAAACCGAAACATGATGGGTGTGATGATACACTGTCAGGCAATATGGCTTCTTGGGTGAGCTTAGCCATTCACGAAGGACTTAGCCATCCTTAGCCATTCACACTCTGCTGCTCTGTGTTTCACGTAAACCTTGCTGATGACACCCACCGGACAGTGTGCTACAATCTGACAGAGACTTCCAGCGTTCAGAGCGGGAACGACGAAGCGAATCAACGGGGAAATTGCGCAGGCAGGAACGGGGACATCTCGCTGATCAGATCACAGAGATAGAGCAACAACACCCAGACTCTGTTTTAATCATTTTTGGGGACTTTAATAAAGCAAATCTCTCCCATGAACTGCCCATACACAAACCGCGATGTTACCGTCCCTACCGAGACACAAGTAATATACTGGGATCACGGTAACACAGCAATGAAAGGAGACTATCTACTTGGAGTGGTCCGCATGGGGCAGATTGAGCGGTCTTGTCACTGCCGGTTCAGTTTTATAAGCACGCAAACATACAGAGTCCAAAACTCAATGACTGTCTACAGAACCTGTAGGTAATAGCAGGACGTGAAAGAGAAGTAGGACCAATGCGAAGGCAGATTGGATTTTAACAAAGCCTGTTTCGACGTCCAATGATTGCAGAGTGTTTTTGAAAGCGTGCTAGACGAACCGATGCTGCAAAGGCAAACTCACAAGGAGTAACTGCTAGCGACGATCACTATGCGTAGGTTATAGTTAGGATAGTAGCCCTTCCTACCAGGCGGAGCTGTATTTAACATTCAACAAAGAAGTAAGAGCACGCAATTGTTTACAGAAACGTCAGCGGAGTATCTTTTATGACTACGACGCACAAGAGGATGCATAGCAAGAAATGGGGAACATAATTCTTTGCTACAACATCAGTCACGGGGAACACAGCGTGAAATAAGGGACGATTAGAGGTAGGTCCAAGGTAGGAGCGCTACGCCAGAGAAAATGCTTGAAGATTCAGTTCACTTCCAATGGACTAAGCTCAGTGTCGGAAAAGGTCTGAAAAGACCAGAACGCAGACTAGCAAGGAGCACACCCCCGCACTGAGGCGAATCACAAATTGAGAACTGAAGACCGAAATGAGTTTGTATGTAGATTGAGACCACAACCCATCACACATTTGACAAAGAAAGTCGCGGTGGGTAGGGAGGTGCTACAACCAAGACTTAACACCCGAGCTGGTAGCAGCGCACCCTGACGGTCTGTGAACACGGCGAAAGTATGAAGATGCACTTCAGATCGGTGAAGGATGATGGTGGGTCAGGTGTTCGCACAGAAAGAGAGGCAAAGAGATGAGAGAAAGGCACCAGGCCCAGAACGCGGGTGGACAACAGCCTGTGTCGTGAAAAAACGACGGCGGTGAATCTGTGGAAGTCGTTAGATTCAGGCACGAATTCAATGATTCTGGCGAGTGTGTGAAGTAATCCCTTCATGTTTCAAATGCTCCACCATCATCCCCGTTCCAAAGAAACCCAAGATAACAGGACTTAACGACTACAGACCAGTGGCACTAACGTCTGTCGTCATGAAGTTGTTCGAAAAACTGGTTCTGGCTTATCTGAAGGACATCACTGGAACCGCCCTACAGTTGCCTTGTACACGAAGAAACAGAGGAGTACGTGGACTGAATAGCAGTTAAAATGGGACTGAACTTCATCCTGCCAGATCTGGACAAAAACAGGAACGTTATGTGAGGATCCTGCTTTGGGACTTTAGTTCGACCTTGAGTCAGACACCATCATCCACAACTCCTCCAGACCAAACGAACCAGCTCTCTGTCATAGCTATATTGTCAGTGGATCGACAACTTTGTCTGCAGATAGGCAACAGCTACTGAGACTGGGGAAATTCATGTCAAACAGCCGCTCCAGCAACACTGGTGCCCCTCAGGGATGTGTTCTCTCCCTACTGCTCTTCTCCCTTTACACCAAAATGGACTGCACATATAAATACCCCTCTGTCAAGCTCCTGAAGTTCGCAGATGACATTACAGTCATCGGTCTCATTCAGGATGGTGACGAGTCTGCGTACAGACAAGAGGGTTGAGGGGCCAAAAACTGGCTGTCTGGATGCAGTCTTAAAAACCTGGCGGCTGAACATGCTCAAAACAAGTGAGATGAGTAGTGGACTCAGGAGACACCGCCGCCTGCAAACGTCGTCCTCAACCTCACGCATTAAGTAGGACGCAAATTGTGGCTGCAGTGGGAGCATTACAGTGACTGGGAATCCATCATTCACAGGCACATGAAGAGGGGACATCACAATCAAATCGCATAGTGTAAAAGAAAGGCCCAAGGAAAAGGGGGGGTTGTATTCTTCGTCAGCTGAGGAAGTTTCTAACCATGCCTCCAAGGAGACTTTGCTGAAAACCAACCAGTCGACTCAGCCCGTCATGAATCTGTCCTGTGCACTTCAATAACTGTATGGTTTGGTTCAGCTACAAAATCAGGCATCAGAAGACTACAGAGAACGGTTCGAACTGCTGAAAGGATTATTGGTGCCCCACTGCCTACCCTCCAAGAACTATATATATCCAGAGTGAGGAAAAGGGCTCAGAAAAATAAAATCTGAATCCCTCACATCCCCAAACGTGATCCCTTCTTGGACAATTTTGCCATCTGGACGGCGCACAAAGCCCCAAATACCAGGCAGCAAGGCACAACGAACAGGTATTGCCCAGGCAAGGCTACCTTATGAACAGTAAATGTTCCCCACATCATGAGAATAAAAATGGCCAATAACCTTTATATTTATGTTAACCGAGCAAGTTTGTAAATCCCTGCATCTATTCGATTCTAGGTTCATTCTCTCATCTATAGCAGTGTTTCAAACCTTATAGTCCGCCCCCCCCGCACCCTTTGGACATTGGAAACAGTGGCACCATACAAAATTAATTTTGTCACAATATTTGAATTTATAACTTCGATATGATAATTTGAAAAGTATAGATATTCGGTACAACAGGGAGGAACTGCAGAATATAATGTCATACAGAATTTTTTTTTTAATATTATTAAACATTTTTGTCCATAAATGGTGGCAATCAGTAGGCAGATGTCTAATTAGATATGACATAAGTTTTAAGTGTAGGCTTATATCATATGTAAGAGAATTATTGTTGAAAGCTTGAGCCGATTTCTAATAGCTAGTCATATCACCTTTGGGCTCACTCAGTGAGTTTTTTTTATTTGAAGGGGTATTTTGGGGCAGTAGCCGGAGATTTCAGTGACAACAATATGAGTTGATTTCAAACCTGAATGAATAAAACGTGGACAGTACGCAGGTCCGCTAATAAAGTGAGCGCGCCCCATAGGAAGACAGTCATAATGATAGCACAAATAAAACACCAGAATAACGACCGGCCTCGAGGCTTAACTTTTTAGTTTTTCAGTAGGGTCTAACATAGGGTTAAGCTATTAAACTTGTTTTTTTTACCAATTATACAAAGTAAGTGTTTCGTCCTAGAATAGCTATAGGAATTCAGAACACGCGAAGCAATTATTGCAGGAAACAGGAAAACGGTGCTTTTTTCCCACAAAAGACACTTCCCTCAGTGAATGAAGCATGAATTAGTATGAGGACACCAAACAGTGATGTGGATCACTCACATGGGCCGGTGAAGAGAATGCGACTGATGCGGGAAGCCAACAACACGCATAAGAAGACGGGCGGACGAGATAACCATGGCCGAGCGTACAACATGTGAAAGTGAATCCTGAGCGGTGAAACTAATTTTCGGCAGCCGGAATTTCAATGCATCTAATTATTGGCGACATCAGAAATTAATATTATATAATAGACGCTTTTTTTGAACATTTTAGCAATTTAAAAATATTAAAAAATTTTTTTTTACACGGAAACTGCTCAGCGAGAGCAGACTGGCACCCCAGGTTGAGGAAACAGGTTGATCTAGTGGCAACAAATGTACAGAGTACCAATTATTTATTTTCAATTGTTTAGTGTATGTGTGTGGCTAGTGTCTCTGGGTACTGGAAGCTATTTCACTAGTGTGACCTAAAAACAAAAGGCGTTGGCAATAAAGCTTGTTTGATTATGATTCTGATTCCCGATTCAAAGGCCCACCCCCAAAAGGGGGTTGTTTTTTTTCCCAGACATTCTAGGGGCCGTGCGTCTGAAGGTCTGGCTACGCAAGGCCATCTCTCACCAGGTGGCCAGGTATGTGCCGATGGCGGGCGTATTTGGTATTTAATTCCCCAAAGTGTCCCATAGGGAGTAGGGGACGTTACGCTCTCGGGGAACTATGGTTACATGTGAAACCCGAGACATTTCATTTGCGCTTTAATATGAATTTACAGCACGCACCACTGCATTTGTGCGTGCAATTGAAGAGCATGTGCTGCGAGCACAGTATAACAGCTGACTGGACAGGAAAATTCATATTTACTGACATATGGCCTGACACCATCTCATCTGATCGCAGTTCATCGTAGTTCCACTGAAGCTTCTCGTCACCTGTACATTTTCCGCACACTTGTTTGACTAGTGCCTGGCGCTGAGGTGAAGTCAGAGTGCACGTCTGAAAAGTATCGCGTTTGATGTGGTTGTAAAGACGTTCTTGTCAAGAAAAAAACAGTGGTGAACGAATTTTCCTGACCAGTCAGCTGTTATACTGTGCTCAATTGATGTGTTTGTAAAGACGTTCTTGTCAAGAAAAAAAACAGACAGAAAGCAGCAGTCGTGAGTGGGGTGGCCAATAGCTCCACCCCTGCGTTAATTGCATTAAATAATTTTAACATGAAAAAATGTATCACCTAAGCAGCAATGAGGTGAACTGCCCAAAAGAATATGTGTTAAAATGCTTACATTTAGAGACAGCACAACTAAGTAACTAGAGTACACCATATTAAATAATACGAAACTTGATTGCCAGTTTTCTGCCAGGTTTCCAAGAGGATGAGAGCGTGATTATGTACCTCTGCTAAGAATGTCATACTGTCTTCCAGGATTCCTTTCAGACGAGTCAAGCAGGAGTGCATTTTGGGCAGTGCTCATTAACAGCGGAAGATGTTATCCCATGTTATATTGACATATGCTGACTCAGCTCTGTGAAAAATTATTTCAGCTGTCCATTCAGAAATAATTACATTTTCATTGCCAATGACTTTCATCTGGTCACTGCTTCCATTTTTTTTTTCTATTATGCGAAAAATGTGAAAAGATATATTTCAGGTATTTAATTGCTTAGATAGCACTGTCATTTTTCTCTGTGTAGGTAAAATGTCTCTATACTTCTACCTTTCAAATGAATGTGGCCTTTCTTTCTTTCTTTCTTTATAACACCACAGTTCCAGGGGCTACAAAATTAACAAAAAAGCACTAGAATATCATCATAAAAATATTTATGATTTATGTAAAAACAGTCAATAATGAAAGAATACACATTGCTGAGTTCACTATCCTTTTAAATTTGAACATTTTAATATTTAATTTTTGTTTGTTTGTTTTAAAAAGCAAGACAAATTGCCTAGGCATCAGATGTAGAAGTTATAGGGCATCAGGGGTCTCTCGGGTTTGGGGTAGACTGAAGAGGTCTGCAGGTTTAGTTGTGTTTGGGAGTTTGTATTATGATATATGCACATAGTCAACTCTGCTCAGCCTGTCATCCAGCAGGCAGCTGCTGGAGCCCCTTGGCAACCTGGCAGTATGTGTCGAGCTTCTGGTTTGATTTAATAAACAGGGAAAATATACACATTCCTCTAGGCCAGGGGAATAAATGATCTACTGGTAAAAATACTGATAAGGATTAGATCCAATGGGACTTGCTGCCCTTTCTTATGTGTGTACTGGAAGCCAGGTGGAGTCAATTCACAACAGACAAGTGATCAAGTACTAAATTAACTTTTGTTGTTGTTGTTGTAAGTTTAAAATTAAAATGTCTCACTTTTTAAATAAAAAAAATAGCAATAAAAATATAAACAAATACAAATGCACCAAAATGAATAACATGGGAATTAGGGATGCACCGATACCACTTTTTCCAGTACTCGCCCCAATACCGATACTTTTATTTTGGATTGCCCCATACGCGATGCCAAGTGTGATATGCGCTGACAGATGCGTGTGGTATCGGCGTTTGGTATCGGGCATTTTAACGAGTACGAGTACAGGAGGCCAGTATCGGGCCCGATACCAGTATCGGTATCGGTGCATCCCTAATTTTAATATAAAATACTTAAAGGAATAATTCACAAAATAGAAATTGCGAAAAAAACTTCTCATGAAGTAAAAGCTGTGTGTTTGTAAGAAACACATTTATTAATAAGATGTTTTTAATTTCAAATAATTGCTTTCATCTCAGAATATAGAGTCCTCTATCCACAATAGTGCTTATCAGTGAAAATGTCACCTTGTGTGAATCAGGAGAGAAATATGAACAGATCAAGCACCAATGCAAAGCAGTTCTAAACCAGTATGCTGTTTTATTTTAATGTGAGAGAACAACATGGATGGACTTTATCACTGGAGAAAGTGTTGTTATGGATTATAGACCAATATTTTGTTCAGAAGTGAGGTTTAAAGTTAAAGTTTTTTTTTATTTAAAGGTGAAACGTCTTAACACTAGATTTGGTTCATACAAACAGCTTTTTGCTTCACAATTTGTTAACCGATGAACTGGAGTGGTGTGGATTACTTGTGATGCTTTTATCAGCTGTTTGGACTCTCATTCTGGCGGCACCCATTCACTCCAAATGATCCATTGGTGAACAAGTGATGTAATGCCAAACTTATCCAAATCTGTTCAGATGAAGAAACAAACTCATCGTCATCTTGGATGGCCATTTTTAATGCAGCACAGCATCATTACATAGCACTTATCAAACTTATTTACACATTCAGATTAATTGCAGGACAGAAGTTACTCTCTTTTTTTAACTACCGCATACTTTGAAATTCTAAAGGGGCTGCTGGCTCTGATCCAGCTCAGTGTGCAAGGGCTTTTCAGGTCTGCTAGAGCTTCCATCCATTACCAAAGTAAGACATTAAATGGCAGAGAGTTTATCCATTTACATGCACGTCTGAGAATAAACAAGCCCCACACATTTAAATTTAAAAAGATCACTTAAGAGGAGTATTTCGGGTCCCTTTTACTTTTCTTGATGTATAGACTATTTATTTCAGCCAAATGCATTATGTATTTAGCTGAATCACTGAATAGTATAAGCTTTTTCCCTTCTTGATTCCTTTACAGTAAAGGGTTAAATCATGGTTCCGTGTTAAAATTTGATCATCACAATGATAATTTGCCAAACATTTTGTCACAACAGAATTTAAGTTTAGCTCAATTATTTGTTCAGTATGATTCATGTGACAACAATTGTTGTTGATTATTGTTGTTGTAATGTGGTCAGTTATTGTAATATGGCACAACCTTACTTGCATTTGCCAGAACAGAAGTTTAGCTCATTTATTTGATCACTGTGCTTCATATAATCATAATAATAATAATAATAATAATAAAATATGTCATATAATACATGCATAAATGTCTTTATAGAAGCACAAAAACAGTCACCGTGCAAGGCAGAAAATGTGAGCCTGTATTTAAATGACTGACTGACACTGCGAGCAATAACCTGATCCAAATGTAGTCTAGTGTCAGGAGGAATTGTGCAGCACTCCTCTTACTAAAAACTGTTGCACTTCAGCAATATTATTGGGATGTCTGCTTTGAATCACTCTCCTGAGATCATGGCAAAACAACTTTACTAGGTTGAAAGCAGGACACTGACTTGACCTCATCAGAAGACATCATTTTTCTGTTGTTAATCCACTCCTGTGCTTTGAATCACTGAACTGTTGCATGACCCAACTTACGCTTCATCTGGCCAGAGAGATGGCCTTAAATTCTCCTGCAGAATGTCCTGATCTACTTAGAAATTAATTGCTCTTTGGAGGCATTATTTTGAGATTTCATTGCTCTTTTGTTAACTTCAGATGTGCAGCAATGTTTTGTTTATTTATTTATTTATTTGATTCCTTCACGGACAACTTTATATTGTGGACTGATGAACATCTTTTTTTTTTTTGCAAGTCAGAGAAGCTGAGCTGACTCCTGACTCATACATGGGAAAAGTCATTAACCTAGAGCTTCACATACATTTCACTTTGAATGTTTACAAAGTGTTAGGGCTGTCAAAATGGCTGAAAAACTAAATTTGAATTTTGTACTTAAATATTATTAACATTTGAATTATATTCAAATTGAAAATGCATAATTTCAGTTAGGGTGAAGAAAAGCTTTTGGATTCTCTCCTGAGGCCACAAGAGGATGCATCGAGCAAAATATTACTAATGCACGTTTCTTCAAAGCATAAAATAACATGACTATCTGTGAATAATGTTTAAAATAATGTTTCTAAACCAATTATAATTAATTAAGTTGCTTAAACAACTATAAACAAAACAGCATCATGTATGTATGTATAGTTTAATACAAAGGGCGGAAAGCCAATCACACAGAGTAAATTTTTTCATTTAAAAACATGAGATGTAGTGGGATGGGGAAAAAACCCGCCATTAAGTCTCGAGATATTTTTTTTCAAAGTTGAACTTGTATTAATTTTACATGGCTTTGTAAACATGCGGCTTTTGTGCGAAATGCTAGTGCAATGGTGATAGATGTCCCTCTAGAAAATGCACAAAATATGCATTCTGTTTGAACGGCTTGGTTTCAGCTTTGATGTAAACAACATCTTCTCCACATTGATGTTCTCTTTTCCAACAATATTTGTAATTAACAATGCAGCAGTGCCACATCTAGTGGCTTCAACTGGATAGGCTAACAAATATCATTAAAGGGGTCACATGATGTTGCTAAAAAAGAACATTATGTTGTGTATTGGGTGTAATGCAATGTGTTTATGCGGTTTTAGGTTAAAAAAACACATTATATTCCACATAATTTACATTATTGTTTCTCCTCTATGCACCGCCTTTCTGAAACGTGTCAATTTTTACAAAGATCATTGGTCTGAAAAGCGAGGTGTGCTGTGATTGGCCGAATACCTCAAGCGTGTGACGGAAATGTTACGCCCCTTACCATACTGTGATGCCGTGTCAGGCCGGAGCGATGATTCAAAAACAATTAAACCCATTATAAACGAGGCATTTGTTGAATCCAATGGGGACATAATTACGGATTACAATTACTTATACTGTCTTTTTACACGCTGCATCACGCCGCATAAACATAAAACCATGTCTGCATTTGTGATCGGAGAAATGACAAACAACAAGCACTACTCTACACTGCTCAAAACTCGCGTTTGAATCATCAGTGGCAAATCCTTTAAATAATGAAAAACGTACTTATAGTCTTTGAGTCAGAACAGCCGGCATGGTAGTCTACTCTACCAGGATCAGGAAACGGTCTTCTATAAAATGTGCTGCACACATCTGTATTTTTGGGTTGAAGTGTTCTGGAACAGTGATGTAAATAAAACTTAACCACTGATTTCATACGTGTCCTCTTTGGAAGGCAAGACAAAGTAGTTTCGCTTTCACAACGAAAACACACAGCACCTTCACGACAGGTCGGGCTGAAGTGAGCAGTGGCGGCGGGGCTAGATGTGAGGAAGTCCGGAAGGCTTGCGGACGCAACACACTGTGAGACCACCGGGGCTGGACTCGCTCGTACACGGTGAAGCGATCCGTGAGATTTCACAGGCACGCGGAAGTTGATTTTTGGGGGGGGGGGGGGAATTTCTCGCAGCGACCAGGCACGGATCAGCTCTAGGCATGTATGTCACTGTCTTGAGCGGTATCGTCCTCTTTTGGAAGGCCAAAACAAAGTAGTTTCGCTTTCACAACGAAACATACAGCGCCTTCACGACATGGCAGCGACAACAACAATACTACAGCGAGAAAAAAAAAAATAACGCCTTCTTTCTTTGCGTGAACATCTGGGAGGCGTTATGCAAATCTTCCCAGATAGTGACGTAGGTATGTGGGGGCGGGTTAGAATGAGCCGTTTTAGGGGCTGTTCATATATTGCGTGTTTTGCGTGCTCAAGTTCGTTATTTCAAATGTACACGCACGACAGGCACGGTCATAATGGAAGCGACACGGTCACGACGCGCTCATTTTTTCCAGGCGCATCTGCGCCACATCGAGATAAAAACATTTAAACTTTTCAGAATGCTGCAAGCGCACCGCGGGTCATGTGACAAGAACCAACCAATCAGCTTCATCCTTTCCCGTAACAACATTGAAAGCTCGGCCAAGATGAAGAAACAGCTGATCATAGCCGTACAGAGATAGCCATTTTTAAATAAATTTAGTAACAGAGCTACTGCAAGCGATTTTTAGTGCTGCAAATCTATTTATCCTTTGCTGAAACTTCCGTGTCTTCATGGAGAGCGCAGGTCATGGTTGCTTAGCAACGGCAGATGCCTCCCTGGAGTGCAAGCGCCCGAACGCTTTGGAAAAAAGCAGAAAGTGGCATGCCTAAAAATGTGTGGAAAATGCTAGGTGCGCCGCTTTCTGCTTTTTTCCAAACATGTGAATATGTGAATGGGCCCTAGGCATGGTTGACTCTTAACTTTTATAAAGAATATCTCTTTGGATTTGAGACTTTAGTCTTTGCAACTTTACAGATCTTCTTTATGCACCAAGAGCTTGTAACACTCCAAAGAGAAAGGAAAAATTGAAATCGCATCATATGACCCCTTTAAAATGCAATGACACTTACATCGTCATCGCATCTCGTGCGCCACTGATAAGGCTGCCTCCTTAACACACACCTAAAATTCAAATGCAACGTTCTTGCATTTGAATGTGGATTTTTATTTTAAATTCGACGAATATTCAAAATTCTTTTTTTATTTTTTACAGCCCTACAAAGCGTGTTCAATAAAGGCATAAAACAATTGAGCATTATTTGTTTAAATAGACAGATTATGCTGTTTATTGATACAAACATAATTGTGAAGAAATGCAATCAAAAGGACTCACATGCATGAAATGTTGGATAGACATTACATTATCTGGAAAAGTCCTGCATCTACTTGTATTATGTCCTGCTCTGCTTCCTCTAACGTGTTCCTGATGGCTGATTGTTCAGAGGCAACAGTCACAGGTTAATGTCACAGTCTGTCACATCTACATCTATGTTGACCATGCATTAACTTTTACTGCTTATAAATCATGTTACAAAGAGATGTGAGGAATTAAAAGCAGGTATTTTCAGCAGAGAGTGTATAGAGTTTTATTTTTTTATATATATATATATGAAACTATGGTATAGTACTTCCCCCTATAGGTCCCCTAAAAATCAAGTAATAATGAAGTGTAAAATGATGCTCAAGTTTATAATGCAGTGTCTTACATCTTTTAGTTCTCTACAAACTTCTCATTTTAACTCGTTGCAGCTGACTTTTTTTCAGTTTGCACCATTTTTTTGGGTCAATTCCCAGTTAAGGCAATAGTTTGAACAAGAGGTTCACAAAATAGCACCATGTGTGCCAGGAAAAAAAATATAAAAAAATATTACTCTCTCTCTCTCTTTAAATGTTTTATAATATTTCAGAGCTAATATGACACTGCAACATCGTAGTACACCGCTGTACTGAAATATCAATACTTAATACATCTTGTCTTGTCCCTTAGAGTCTCAAAAATCTCCACATCTCATCTGGACTAATAAATGCTGTTTGGTTGTTTTTCTTCATGCTAATTTAATTGCTTAATTCTTAAAATTAAGACCCCTGACCCCTATTGTCTTTTGTCTTTGCTGCTTCTTTATTGAACACTTATTGTTCACAGTCTATTCTTTATTGTTTACAGAGTGTATTGATTACTGTTTGTTGTAATGCCTGTACGCTGCACTGTAGACCCAGTGAAACACCATTTCATATATGACTATGTACAATGACAATACAACAGACTTGATTTTAGGCCTACCTGCTAAATAAATAAATTGCAAACTAATAAAAAAATGTCTATTTACACTGCATAAAGACTATAAATAGGTGACACTCAAGTGAACTGTGGCAGTTGTACTGTTTGTGAGCATCATGGGCTGAATAGCTGAAGAATACATTTCAAGACTTAAAACAGAGATCCTGAGCACAGACTGAATCTAGTCCTATACTATTAACTCAGACTGAACTCAATGCTGACTCAATACTGCAGTATCAATATTCACACTCTCACTTACTGTAGTGCTGAATGTAATATTGGTCCAGGAAAGCATCCTTAGCATTATAGGGTTTAATTTTACTGGTAAGGTTATATATGGAGAATGCGCATACATGTTCACCAACTGTGCACTCACTTCATTATGCTGTGCATGTTGCAAGCCAAATAATTCATGCTAGTACGCATGTCAAAGTATTGCTTTACCTGTCACGGCTGAGCTGTTGTTATTGTATATTATATATATATATATATATATATATATTATATATAATAATATATATATATAATTATACATACAGGCTATAATAATATATGCTAAATAAATATAATTTATTTATTTAGCAAGCATATTTAATTCATTTTTCTCCCAATTTAAACATATTCCCTTTAATGCCTTGCTTGTTGATTTGGCTTTATAACTTTTCTTTGTCATTAATTTATAACTGAGCTGGTATGATTTTTTGTTAATTTTTATGTAAATTGTTCATCAAGTTCAGAAGACTTGTATGAGGAGAAACGTATCTGGCATGCTTTTCACACAACAGTGGCATGTACACCAATTAAATTGAACATCTATACTGCTGTCATCTAATCATTTCACTGCTCACTGGGTATAAGCTATGATTTCTCTAAGGAGAGATGACTGGAATTAAAAGAGAAAAAAAATCTGCTGCATGGAGAGGTAGCATGCTCAGGAAAAACAAAGGCTGATAATTTTTTGATTGACTCTCTGTATTTACAGAAAAATGCTGCTGACAGCTGAAGCAATTATGAGAGCTTGAGGGATAGTCCAAGGGAACAGACTGACAAGTGACAGAATGATGTTTTCTCATCCCTGGCATTGAACAGTTTCCTTTTATAATTCAAAGATAATGTATCTGTCGTTTCTTCTTTTAGAACACAGCTTTCACCAATTGTCTGTTTGAAGTTTTAAAACCTTCAGTCATGTGTGATAACTATATGCATTCTCAGTGCATTTATTCTTAAATAAGGTCTGTAAGCTGATCATCTGATCACAAGCTAAAGTCCCATTGGCAAGAAAAAAAAACAATGTATTAACAATGTCGTAAAAGTAGCAAGGCGCCACGTTTTATTGTGAGTCCTTACAGAAAACAGTAACAATGTCATGCAACCAACACCAAAAACTACAGAAACATTCTGAGGAGAAAAAGCAGCAAATATAGCTCAGACCCCTGCTGAGTATGAGACAATGCATCAGGCCAGAGGCGTCATGCCCATTCAAAGTGAGGGGGCACGTGCACCCTCAGATTTTTGAGCCAAGTGGATTTTGAATGCAGCTTCCAAAGACAAAAAATAGCCGAAAAATATTTTCTATATTTGATACAATCACACCAGCATGATTAAATCGTTTAGTGCGTCATATCATCAGCTCGCTGGCTGGCGCTGAGTCAGAGACAGACGCGTTTTTACAGCACTGCATTATAACCAATCACACACGATGCTGTTGAGCTTATGAATGCAATGACCATTCAGAGGCGTTCAACTGAGTCATCGCTAAAATGCCGATGTTTTCTTCACTCGCTCGCTGACTGAAAACCTCTTTCTGGCAAATTCTTTCCTTAGAAACAACAAACTGCAGATTCATTAATGCGTTTGGGAATGTTTTGAATAAAAAGGGGAACAAAAAAATGGGAAAAAAAACAAGTGCTATTGTGGCTGCTGTGTGTCACATGACGACCCCCCACCCATGCCCCCTCAAAAATAATGAGTGCATGACGCCCCTGCATCAGTCAGTGATGTATGTCCCTTAAAATATCAGATACTTTTACCTAGGTCATAATAATAATAATAATAATAATAAACTAATACAAAAATGACATTGAAAAAAATCTGTAATTACAAAGTTTTGAAAATAATGATTAAGATGCATAAACTCTTTGTTTTCAAGGTATACATTATCATGCAAAAGTCGGTAAGATTTTTTTATGTTTTTAATATTCTGCTTTCGCCAACCTAAGGAGGCGAACTAGTGTAGTGATGGGTGTTCACGTCACTGATGACGTTATGCATTTTTGGATCATGTGCCACTTAAGGTGCAGTTATGAGTACATCAGCTAAAAAAGATTTGTGGGATATCTAACTTGTAGAACCTCTTACTGTATTAACTACACAAGGAGCACAAATTGTAAAAAATATATATATATATATATATATTATACAGTGGGTACGGAAAGTATTCAGACCCCCTTAAATTTTCACTCTTTGTTATATTGCAGCCAATTGCTAAAATCTTTTAAGTTAATTTTTTTCCTCATTAAGGTACACACAGCACCCCATATTGACAGAAAAAAACACAGAATTGTTGACATTTTTGAGTGAACAATGATGATTTGCAACAACTTTTTCACACCTGGATTTGGGGATCCTCTGCCATTGCTCCTTGCAGATCCTCTCCATTTCTGTCAGGTTGGATGGTAAACGTGGTGGACAGCCATTTTTAGGTCTCTCCAGAGATGCTTAATTGGGTTTAAGTCAGGGCTCTGGCGGGGCCATTCAAGAACAGTCACAGAGTTGTTGAAGCCACTCCTTCGTTATTTTAGCTGTTTGCTTAGGGTCATTGTCTTGTGGGAAGGTAAACCTTCGGCCCAGTCTGAGGTCCTGAGCACTCTGGAGAAGGTTTTCTTCCAGGATATCCTTGTACTTGGCCGCATTCATTTTTCCCTCGTTTGCAACCAGTCGTCCTGTCCATGCAGCTGAAATACACCCCCACAGCATGATGCTGTCACCCCACCATGCTTCACTGTTGGGACTGTATTGGACAGTTGATGAGCAGTGCCTGGTTTTCTCCACCACATACCGCTTAGAATTAAGGCCAAAAAGTTATATCTTTGTCTCATCAGACCAGAGAATCTTATTCCTCACCATCTTGGAGTCCTTCAGGTGCTTTTTAGCAAACTCAATGCGGGCTTTCATGTATCTTGCACTGAGGAGAGGCTTCCATCAGGCCACTCTGCCATAAAGCCCCAACTAGTGGAGGGCTGCAGTGATGGTTAACTTTCTACAACTTTCTCCCATCTCCTGACTGCATCTCTGGAGCTCAGCCACAGTGATTTTTTTGGGTTCTTCTTTACCTCTCTCACAAATTCTCTTCTCCCCCGATAGCTCAGTTTGTCCGGATGGCCAGCTTTAGGAAGGGTTCTGGTCATCCCAAACATCTTCCATTATGGAGGCCACTGTGCTCTTAGGAACCGTAAGTGCAGCAGAATTTTTTTTGTAACCTTGGCAAGATCTGTGCCTTGCCACAATTCTGTCTATGAGCTCTTCAGGCAGTTCCTTTGACATCATGATTCTCATTTGCTCTGACATGCACTGTTAGCTGTAAGGTCTTATATAGACAGGTGTGTGGCTTTCCTAATCAAGTCCAATCAGTATAATCAAACACAGCTGGACTCAAATGAAGGTGTAGAACCATCTCAAGGATGATCAGAAGAAATAGACAGCACCTGAGTTAAATATATGAGTGTCACAGCAAAGGGTCTGAATACTTAGGACCATGGTATATTTCAGTTTTTCTTTTTTAATAAATCTGCAAAAATGTCAACAATTCTGTGTTTTTCTGTCAATATGGGGTGCTGTGTGTACATTAATGAGGAAAAAAAATTAACTTAAATGATTTTAGCAAATGGCTGCAATATAACAAAGAGTGAAAAATTTAAGGGGGTCTGAATACTTTCCGTACCCACTGTATATATGTATTAACCAAAGATAGACAAGAGTAAGCACCAACTACTAAATTAATTCCATGAATGAAAAGTAAATAAATTGCATAAGATACACATAAAATGCAAGTGATTAAGTTGTTGCTATGTTGCTATATAAAAGTTATGCTATCTTATGGGAAGATACTGAGACTGAGGGTGCGTTCACACTTGTCATGTCTGGTTCGAATAAAATTAACCCTGGTGCGATTGCTCTGTTAGTGCGGTTCGTTTGAGTAAGTGTGAACGCTGCCATCCGAACCCTGGTGTGCACCAAACAAGCAGACCGAGACCGCTGAAAAATGGGTCTCGGTCTGCTTCCAAACGAACTCTGGTGCGGTTCGAATGATATATGAATGCAACATGGGTCAAATACTTCTAAACGAACCAAAAACAGGAAGTAATGACAAGATGCGACGCTATACGACATGATTTTACGACGAGGTGTAACCAAAACAAAATGAGCAGAGGGCAAACATGGAGCAGCGATGAGGTAAAGTGTCTTTTATGAGCTCCTTGTGAGTTTGTAGGTGGCGAAAATGAAATTATGTACACGCAATAATGAGCACGCTTAGTCCAGCAGACGGCATTAAGTGTGTTCAACTTAAAGGGACGCTGAGCGAACCAATCGGTTAATGGATGCTTTGATATATGATAAGTCTTTCAGCACCTTTTGTTTGGGGTGTTTGGTGAGTTCCGTCACGATATATACGTCATTCACGCCGACCAATCAGGTTGTGAATGTATCACAATGCCTTTAGGTTCGGTGTCTTTAGGTTCGCTGTCAAAAATGCTAATGTGAACGCTAAGCAGACCAGGACCAAATGTATCATTTTCCTTTTTGGTCCGGACCAAATGAACCGAACTACAAGTGTGAACGCACCCTGAGACTAATAAGGTGAAGTGAAGAACCATGTATCAAACAAATAAATTAATATTTTGTTATCAACTAACATCAGCTATATAACATCTAATGTAAAACAAAAAATCATATACTGACAGTGCCAAGGTCTCTGGAAGAGGTTTGGAGAAGTGATATTTACGTTCCCTGTGATTCAATGAGCAGTCCGGTGGTGGTGACTTCTTCCACT
The DNA here is from genome assembly GCA_018155175.1 of Sinocyclocheilus anophthalmus. NCBI lineage: Eukaryota > Metazoa > Chordata > Actinopteri > Cypriniformes > Cyprinidae > Sinocyclocheilus > Sinocyclocheilus anophthalmus. Next base: position 20,651 of record JADLZN010003256.1, read on the forward strand.
GGTTGTGCTAGTAGTAACACAGTGGGGAAAGATGCAGAAATTCATTTCAACAGCCTTGAACACAAAGCACTGTAGGATACTGATCTCCTGGAGCACCAAAGGGTCCTAAAATCTGGAACGGACAGAGACATGGCCCTGGAGTAGGTGCAGAAGGAAGGTCCTTGCCTGGAACATGCTAAATGTACCTCGAAGTGAGGGTTTGCTCGCCGGAACTTAACCTTTTTACAAATGTCTGTATGCCTTCTGCCTCTCTGGGCTAGAGTCTCAGAACTTGGTCAATCTGCTTTTTCTCTCTAGGATGGAGACTGGACATGCTGCATCTGCGGTTGTCTCGCTGGATGAAGATTCTGAACACAAGGTATCTCTTTCGTCACAGGCCGGAGGCTCAGAAAGTGGTTGTATCTGTTGCTGCCTCAAGAGCTGGAGACTCAGGGTTAATTTAAAATAACCTTCTATATAATATGTCTATCTATCTGTTCGGTCGGCTGTCTATCTATCTTTAATGTAATGCATTCCTATGATGCAAAGTTGCATTTACAGTATCATTACCCCAGTCTTAAGTGTCTCATGATGATCCTTCAGAAATCATTATAATATGCCGATTTGCTGCTCAAGAAACATATCAATTATTATCAGGGTTGAAAACAGTTGTGCTGCTTAATATTTGTTTTTTGTTTTTCTTGTGGAAACATGATTTTCAAGATTGTTGGATGAATAATTTCAAAACAGCATTTAAATTGTTATGTGTTCATTTTTTTTTACTTTAAAATAATAATTTAATTAAAATAAATTGTATTTGTAACTATACTTGTCATTAAATAATAATAATAATAATAAAAAAAATAATGTTAAATAATAAATTGCACTTTATTGTGAACATACATATTTTTAAATTTTTTAAAATATCTTCCTGTAATTAATTTCTGTAGTTACATCTATAATTACACTGTTGACCCACAATTAAACCTATCCTAAACCTATACCATCAAACATGTCCCTAAACTCACACGTATCCTATCTCAATAGCAGCAAAAGTTATTTGCAATGCAACATGAACGCAAGTACATTGAACCAAAACAATCATTATTTTTGTTGTAAGGACATGGTAGTTAAATACACCTAATTTAAAGTGGGTCCCTTGTCTCATGGTTGTTATACTAGATAGTCAAAATATTTTTCATTTTCTTTATTAATAGCACTTTTTGTCACTGACCTACGACATACAGTAACACCATATTCATCAATGACGTTTCTCTTTCCTTCTCATGAAATCCCAAATTCCTCCCTCCACCAGTGACAATAACAAACTACATTACACATCAGACAGATACAGAACACCAGTCGTACAGACACACAGCTTCCCCTGACAGGGTCCTTTTACAGGCAGATTTCAGGTAAAATTTCTAAAGAATTCCGCCGTGCAAATAAATTGCCCTTGATATGTACAATCACCTAGACTCAGAGCCAATAAAATAGGTCCTCTGTGATTATAATCTAGTATGTCATCCCAAATTATAGCCCAATAATATCAAATGCTTTTGAAATCCAATAAACTAGTTAAAGAAGTATTCTTTGTTGGATCCACTATGAGATTTGCTGCTGCCACTTTAATGTTCCCAGGCTCGGACTGTGAGCTACAATCAGATTCCAGGGCTACACAGATTGTGTGGCTTAAACAAGAGCCGCAGACATCCCAGACATCATTATGAAATGTGAGACAGCTAGAGTTGAGAATACACCTACACAGTCAGACCAGCTAGTACATCCAGAGAAATAGTGTACTGCGATCTGGTATCAGCAGGCATCTCTCACTGTCGTTTCGTTCTAGAAACATATGGCTATGGACATGGAGCTTACCAGGAGTCACATGTAATTCGATTTCCATATAGTCTTTATTTCTTCACTACATTTTGCTTACCATTCATGCGATGTGCCACATCAACTAGCGGGAGGCAAACACATTTTGATGATTTAATGGAACATAATTGTGGTTTCCGGGTTCACGGCTTTATCTTTGATCCAGGCATGCTCTGTTCTTTGTAGGATCTGTCTTGCTGTAATGTTAGATTGATTGGCACTCGTTTCAAAGAGATGGAGCTCTTTGTTAGGCGAGGTGATTCACTTTTCTTGTCCTACTTTTTGTACCTGTGGAATCCTGCCAGAGCTTGACACTCTTTCTGTCCTTTTCTGTCTGTTCTACTGAGATGCCACACAGAACCCAACTTTGGGCTTTGTAGATCAAGGGTTCTCAAATCTATTAAGGACCCCCCCCCCCCCCCCCCCCCCCCCCCCCCCCCCCCCCCCCCCCCCCCCCCCCCCCCCCTGGGTGGAATGAATCACTTGTGGTAAACAGCAAAAGTGTCCTCGGGCTTTAGCTAGGATTTTTGGTCCCCTGAATGTACATTGCTTTGGGCCCCTGATATTTTCCTTACAGTAAAGACTATGAGTGATATGGCTTAGTGTGATTATCATTAGGGATGTGCCTGGATAGTGAATCCGCATTCGGAAAGGCACGGGCAACGAATAATGTGTTCTACGGAGGCACTAAAGGGACATGGTTATCTGCTTGCTAGCGGTAGCCCGTTACAAGATCCTGAGCACCACTGACAAACATCTAATCTTGTAAAATGTGTGGTAAGTACTGCCACTCCATACTATACACAAGAGTATGTGGTATCGTGAATCTCAAAATTGAAAGTAAAAACGAGCGTGCATTTAAAAGCGATTCCAATGCCGGCATATTAATAGTGGCTGTCAGATGCCCGCAGTTTATATGCAGTATATTTTTTCCTCCCATCTCGTATTTATTCCCTTTAGGAGCTAAAACTAAAATATTGATGAATAGCAAACATAACCAGGTCTTTTCCCTTCACGTCACAGGTTTTTATTTTCTTTTTTTTTCCATTATAATTTTTAGAAGCCTCTACTGAAAAGCTTAAAATGTATCAATAAAGATTTTTGTGCCTACATGAACAGCAGCTGCGATTTTTAATATGTGGCTTCCCCAGACAGTGAATAATATATGACATACCATGGAACGGTTGTTGAGGATCGATAGGCATTGATATAGCCTTTAATTCAGTCTATTCATACAGTCTGCACTGCATCAAACATACATACTGCAGTATGATTGGGGTTTTTTTTTTTTTTTTTTTTGCGGAATCAAATTACTATTTACTCTACCTGTAATAAAATGTATGTATGTATGTATGTGTGTGTGTGTGTGTGTGTTTGGTTATATGTCTATATAATCTGGATGGGAAAAAAAGTGTTGCAATTTCTTTCTCACATATTTAATCTATGTAGTCTGTTTAAAATGCACTTATAATTTATAATGTGTAAAATTTGAGATTTTTTTAAATGAGGCACCCCATTGTTCCTCAATAATATCACAGAAATGGAAGCATTCAGATGCTTACTGCAATCACTGAGGTGAACAGTTTTAGTAACTTGGTCATTAGAAGACTTTACACAAAATAACGACTGCTCATTCATAAGTAGCATCCTTAGGGAGCTCATTAACATGTTTTGATTCAAACCTCAAACTAAACTCTCATCAGCTGCTCCGCTTGTATGAAATCTAGCACTTGCTTTTCATAATTGTGAGTTTATTCTTTGCAAAGAGGCAAATTCTTCCTGCTGCTGTAACAGTGTGATTAATGGATTAGAACCTCCTAAAATGATGGAATTTCCACTGACCATGTTATTATGCATATGGAAAACACTAAGTCTGAATATGCATGTAATTGATGTATAAATATCTAACGTTAACCCCAAATAATCTTACCATTTGAGGAAAACATAAATATTTTCCCCCCCTTTTTTTTTTGATTGCTTGGGCTTTGGTCAAACAGTACATTTGAGCCAACTCAAACAGCAGCCAACTCACATAGCATGCCAAATGGGAGCAGCAGTTATTGATATGTGTGCGCACAAGTGCTGACATCTTGATACAGTTTAGCCTTCACAATAAGCTCCTTTCAACAAGCTTGTCAACTAATGTAGTGGAGGCCAGGGTTGGTTGGCACAATATTCATACTTTGTTGAATATCTGTAGTGGAACAAACATGAACAACACAACTAGATGCACACAGACAAATTTGGTGTCAAAATATATATTTTCTGTTAATTTATGACTTGTACAACAAGGGTAAGTTCAATTATTTTCAGCTAGCTCTGTTGTTGCAATGTCAGTAGTATAAGTCAAGTGTTTCTACTGCATAGACAGGTAACTTTTATCAAAACCCCATTTTTTCAGCATATATATATATATCAGACTTACCTCCACTAAGCACACATTTGTCTCAAGTCAATTTTTTTGAATTGATATAATTTAGGATACAGTAGTATTTGCATGGTCATGTGATCTCAGCATCGACTGTTGTGACCCACTCAATGTGAAAAAAAAGAAAAAGCTTTTATTTAGAGTAGGATATTACTGCGTATTCTGATATTATTTTAATTTCTCTGTTTAAATCTTGCTTAATGAGGGGGGGGGGGGGGGGGGGGGGGGAACTTCATCTTATCTACATTTCAGTGTTCCATTCCTTGTTAATCACCTGTAAGAATAAATGTTTTCAATTTATTTTATTTCTTGTGTATTTTTAAAGAGGTCAGCGTTCGTGTGAAAGCACTCTCCACCAAGTGGTTTATATTGACACAGTCTTGGCAGGGACAATTTGAGAGCCATTAGAGAGCATTTATAATTCAGCTGATGAGGTGTTTTTTAAACTTTTCTATTGAAGAATCATGAAGATTAAAAATGGAATTATGGCCACATTTGAATTAAAACAAAAAGGCCCAAAGTAAGTAACTAAGTAAATGTGGGTTTCTGATTGTAGGTTTCTGATGAATATAGACAACAGTTTAATGGAGGAAGAAAAAAAAAAAAAAACATGTTCCACTGATGAGAATGTAGTGTAACATTAAGGGCACATGGTTCAACAGGTCACACATGGATTGCTAAGGTTATTTATGGTCCTCTCTAATAAAAGGAGTCTTGAATTGCCATGGTTCAGATCATATATGATAAATGTGATTTGCATTGGAATCACAGGAAGACCGGTTTACTGAATTACAATACAAATAAATCCAGCAAAAAAAATTAAGAAATAAACATCATTAATTAACAATGATTAATAATGCAGATTTATTGCCTGATCTGATTAGACACACTCCTTTAAATTAAGGTCAGTACTTTGAATGCTTTTCTAATTAACAGCCATCAAATAGCACACTTGAAAAACATATAAGTTATTTTAATATCATAAAAATACACATTAAAAAATGCTCAATTTATTTTCTTCCTCTCAATCATTGTTATTCTTTGAAATAGTCTTGGATCCATGCAGCCATAATGCTGCAGCCCTCTTACTTTAAGGCATCAATTTGCCAACGACTTGGTAACCAATCAAAACATCAAGCCTCAGTTTTGTTCCCTATTTCAGTAAGAGCTTCCCGCTCTCCTGTGAGCTCCCAAGCCATTTCCCGGCGTGCGGCTGAGCTCAATGACTCCTTCACATGGAGAAAACAGTCATGTGGGAGGTTGCCAAAGATGTAGCCAATTGAAATTCAACCCGGAGTACAAAGTTGGTAATTTTGTTATCGTAAATATAACACTGAAATCTCTCCACAGTTGAAAAAAACTGTAGTGTCCACATCCGAGTGTTTCTTAAGTCTGTGCCCAGCTTTGCTTCTTATCCGAAATTCAATTCCTTAAGCATTTCTATGGCATTCAACTCTAAACTATAAACACTAGTGCAATATTCCAGGATGTTCTCTATGTATAGAAGGTCTGAATGTGAAGTGAGAAGTTGAAATTTAAAAGCAATGGTGGAGGGAATGCCAATGTGCAAGATGTACTTTCTGGGCACACAGCCATGCTGATGTCTATCTTCCTGGGTAAGGCAATGGTATGGAAATGGTGTTGGATGTACTGCAGAGCAGATCCCGGTTATCAATGAATGGCTTAGTCGAATAAAACAAATGACCGGGCAAGATAAGAGCGAAACCAGGAACTGGGCGGTTTGTGTGGTCAAAAGGCTTGTAGGGGGTTTGCGCTGCTGCTGATCCAGCATATGACCTCCACCTCTCCTTTTCTGTCTGTGTCACTAGTGGAAAGGGAGATACATCACATACACCCCAACAAACAACCCTCAAAAAAGATGATACCATTAAAAAGCAAATTTTTTAATTAAAACAATTAAAGTGAATGACATTTTAAGCTGAAAAAGGTGCCTATTATATTATATTATATTATTACTTTACTCAAAAAAGGAAATTATGTAATCACTTACTCACCCTCTACTTGTTCCGAACATGTTTGAGTTTCTTTGTTCTGCTGAACACAATTATTTACATTTTTTTTTTTTGAAGAATGTGGGCGAACAGACAGGGGATGGAAGCCATGGAATTCCACTTCATGTTTTCCATACTATTTAAGTCAATGGCTACGTTCAACTGTTCGGTTACCAACATTCTTAAAAATATCGGTTACACTTTATTTCGATAGTCCACTTTAGACATTCTATTAACTATAAGAAACTTTGTAACTACATGTCAACTACATGTCAACTAATTCTCATTAATTTGCAACTACATGTCTATTAACTCTCAGACTGTTACTCAGTAGACTGTTAGGGTAGGTTTAGGGTTAGTAGAATTAGTTGGCAAAGAAAGTGTTAGAAGATATTAAGTAGACAGTCTACTAAGACTCTATAACTGCTAGTTGCCATGAAGTTGCCAAAGTTTATTACGTTAATTAATGTCTAAGTGGCACTCGAAATAAAGAGTTACCAAAAATATCTGTTTGATGTGTGTGTGTGTGTGTGTTTTGTTTGTTTGTTTGTGTGTGTGTTCTGCAGAGAAAAAACTCATTCAGGTTTGGGACAAGTGGTGGTTACGTAAATAAAATGTTGTATGCCTTTTTCTGATGAATAATGAAACGTTTCACAGAAGAAAAAAAAGGAAAAACTGCATTTGTACTCTCAGTTTCACTGAACAACAATAATGACCCATTATTATGAACAACAATAAAGTAGACATCAAGCGCAGCGTTAGTTCTGGCAGGTCACGTCAGTCAAGCTCGCATCAACTGACTCTCAGCTGATCCAAGTCTACCTATAGGGATACGATGCCTATCACAACATCCATATATAAGGTCCTTCAGTATATCAGCAACTTTTCCATTGGCTCAATAGATAATTACCCTCCTCCATCCCCAGCTCCTCCTCTCGTCTAGTCAGGATTCGGCCTTCTGATAACCCTTTGAATCACACTAATGTCTAAAATTAAATTATTGAACATGAATTACATCTACAATACATTTATGTTCGTTCTGTTTACCCTAGGGGGATTAGCAATATTAGGGTGCATGGATGTGGAGGGAGTTCTTCGGTTTTTTTCATCATCATCATCTGGAACACAACAGGAGATATAAAAAAGATGAGATAGAAGATGTTGATTGTAACTGTCCAGCACCAAAATATACATGAAAGTATCATAAAAGTATCATAAAAGGGACGCATGTGCTATGACTCGTGTATTGTATTTCAAATCATCTGCATCCATGCAACAGCTTCACGTGGGGAACAGAATGAAATGTTAAACCATTATTTCACTGAATATCTCCCTCAAACGTGGTGCATTAATGATACACGTATGTCTCTATTACATAAGTGCAGAACATTAACACACTCAAAATGATTTGAGGAAAATTATAAGCAGCATAAAGTGAATTTTAAGCAAATGTGTTAATGTTAAAATACTTTCTTCTCTTACCCGTTTCATGCAATCACCTGAACGTCAGTTTTATGAGCTCTCAGAATTTCAACTTGATTTTATTCATCAGTATTTCAATTAAGCATTCAAAAACAATGAACAAAATATGACTGTCATGACCTTTAATTTGTTTTTAATTTATTTTACTATTTTATTTTTAAGTTGAATATATCAAGTTAATTTTTTATTATTTCTTTCTTTCTTTTTAATGCATACTCTTACGAAAAATACGTTTATTCAAGTGTGCTATTAGTATACATTCAGTCTACTTTTTATATCTCAGAAATGTGCTGTATGTACTTATGTACTGAAAATGACATTTACTGTAAGTATACTTGGATTTATACTTCTAAGTGTAAATATATTTGAGCTCCATGTTTTCATTGTTATATGGTAGAGGGCGCTATTACACATCTTCTGTACAGAATTTCCAAAAACACAAGAGAAGAAGAAACCGAAACAACATGTGTGCTTCCACATGTAATCTCACACGATCATCAGACATAAAACAGCAACAAAACTGTGTAACGTTATGGAATAAAATGTCGACCAATGAAGAGGTAATAATAACTGTCAAGCTTTGGGGTGTTGATCGATTCCATCTACGTTTTGATTTTCACTCTGAAGCCAAATCATAGTCTTTTGTTTAGCTTTTTTGTTCAAAATGTTGTTTATTTATTTCCTTATTTTAAATAGGGACATAGTAGTATACTTAAATTATGATGTAAAGTTCACTTAAGTTTTCACACAAGAAAACTTACGAGTATACTTGCAGTAAAAAAAATACTAAACTAGTAGTTTACTGAGACTAAAAAAAAAAAGTGTACTAAAAATGCTACAAGTATTTAATTAGTAAACTATCAGTATACCTATAAGTTCACTTTTAGTATCGTTGCAGCACAAACTAAACATATATGTAAACTAGTTGTGTACTCAAAGTTTACTACTGTTATACTTAAAATTATACTTAAAAGTATACTTTTATATACTAGAAAGTGGGCCAATTTAGTCCCAAAGAGTATTGAAATAGTACACTTAGAAGAATACTACTAGTAAACTGATATGTATATTCTTACTACATAAAAGATTATTTAAAAATATACTTGAACTTTCCTTAAGTATACTTAATAAAATAAACTTGAAGTATACTTCTTTTTGGTAAGGGTATACATTCTAGGCATGTGCCTAATCTACATCCAAAGAGGCTGAATTATCCATGCTATTTTTGCTCAGAGTAAGAACAATCCCATTCTGTTTCTTTATGGTCACTTCCTGGATCACAACTCCAGACACTTCGATGAAGTGCGAAAATGTGTCAATCCAAACTGATATGGTTTGTGAACATAATTTATGAACTACAGATTAAAGAACTGACACTAGTAATTATACACACGCAGCTGGGGAATTAAGCATCACAAATTTAATCTTGCTCAGAGCAAAACCTGATTTTAATTTCAAATTATTCCTGGCAAGTGGTTGGGAGGGAAGCTTTAGGTTAATAACTTTGCAGTGGGAAATCTACATCGATTACTGATCCATGCAGATAAGTCTTCCTTGAGCAGTTATGACCAGCTTCTTTCACCAAAACTGCTTTACTGCTCATTTGCTGTTGTTTTCGCTCATGGGAATCAAAGAAATCTTTGCAAAATAAGCTGCCATATTGATTTAAACACAGCTACTTGGCAGGAAAGTGCCTCCCCATGCTAGTCAACTTTATTAATGATTTAAAATCAAAAAGCTGCTTTGTGGCATTTCGCATGTTAACAGGGTGTCAATTCTGACTCTGCCTCGGCACACTTCACAACCGCCGCTAGTCAAATGTGGCGAGGAGAGAATTGTGCTAAAAAGACTCTTAGATCTGAGTGAATTGGACACTTGAATGCTTGATGAGGCCTCGGATACTGACAAGTGACAAAGCAAATCAGGGTACGAATGGAACGCTGCTGAATAAACCAATTAGCTGCCTGCCGCACGGGCCAACCGGAAGCCAGGCTCGCACCGGGACACAGTGGGTATTGCCGCCTGCCAAGAAGATCTCTCGGAGAGAGGGGCACAAGCTTGTGATGGGAATACTAATGGAAAATGATACAATGCAGGTAATGAAGCATTCTGCAGGAGAGCCCAGACTTCTCCTTCAGTGGCAGGTGTTCCAGAGAGCCAGTGAGAAAGAAAGAAAGAGAGAGTGACATTGAGCAAAAGCACGTAACACGCTTTACTGATTTTGCAAGACACCCTCCTCTCCGTTCAAATTAGGCCAGCTTCAGAATTCATTTTGACATTTGTGCAGTGCAAGGTGACAACACAAAAACCATGGAAATTAGCTTCTAGCTCTCAGAGATGCCTTGCCCTTGCAACCCTTTGTAAATGTGGAACCTGTACGTCTGTCATTACTTCAATTGGCATCCGTCCCCTGTGTGAAATCTCAATCCACTGTTTCCTCCAAGACGACAAGAACACAATGCTCTCGTATTTTCTTCTCAGCGCACTGCATTATTAACCAAAGATTCATATGGAAATGTGGGAGCTTTCATCTGATTTCAAAGAGACGCAGTTTAGCGCTGAAGACAGCTTTGCTTAATGAGTATTTTACTGCATTTTTTTTTCTCTCTGGCACATGGGACGGGGTATAAAAACCTGCCAGAAGAAGTCCTTATTAACTAATTGAGGGAATTACGTCATGCAGTTCTTGTGCATTTTGATTAGGAATCATCTGTCACCACTGAAGTAAATAACATAAACACAAGTTTCCTTTAGTCATTGAAGTGACAAGATGTACTTGACTGATATGAGGTGTGATGCACTGACACACATTTTGTTCGGCGTGTTAATTATTCAGTATACTTACTCAAAGCACATTTGTACGGTGCCCGGGAGGTGACATGTTTGGTTCACTTAGTTTTGTCATGGCCACGACATAATAACTCGTGGGGATGTGATAATATGTCGTGGCCAACAGATATTAATTTGAGGGAACGTCATATTAACTCGTGGGAACGTGATATTATGTCATGGCCACGACTTCTTATGTTGAGGGAACGACATATTTTTCTCGTGGCCACGAGTTGGCCAATTATCAATTATGGATGCATTAATATTTTATTTTGAATTAAGAAATGATTATATTATTTATTATAACTAATAATTAAATAATGAATTAATTAGTAATAATAATTTATATAATAATAAATTTAGTTAATATTTCGAATCCGAATATGCATTTAGCAGACACTTTTATCCAAAGCGACTTACAGTGAATTCAGGCTATACATTTTTTACCAGTATGTAAATAATAAATCATTTTAGATATCATTACAGATAACTTATTATAGTAATAGCTGGGCTAACAGACTGTATTACCTGCGATAGTCAGCATTCAAATTAAGTTTACCATGAATAAATGTTACATAAAATCCAGAATATAAAATAGGCCTACAAGAAAAACATTTTATCCACCATTACAGTCTTGTAAGTCCATTAAATGTCCATACTATTTGTAGATATATTATTATTTATAGCCCTATACTATTATTATTGGTTATATTTTTATATTAGTTTATATTCATTTTTTGCCTTCATTTCGATCTCTCTACTTAATGTTCTGAATACATTTGTAAATAATAGCCTACTGTAAATGCTCGACATGCCAATAAAACTTTGATTATGCTGACTGAAATTTTTACTGCAATGCAGTTTAAATTTAACATATATTAAATTTTATTTCGGCTATTTAATATACCATAATTACAAATACTATAGTGTTTCGTTGAGGAATTAATCATTCACGTAGTTTCATTTGTTAACGAAAACACAACACGCTCTTTTATCATCACACATGGGCATAAATACAATCATAATGTCAAAACTTTATTGGCATAATTGTCAGGCGTTCATTTGCAAAATATATGGTAGGCTAGCAAATGCTAGCATAATTATGACAAAACTTGTAAGGGAAACAGGTCAATTTAGCTCAAAGGGAATCATTTAAGATTTTAAAGGGAACTCCACCATTAATATGTAAGGGAATTAGGACAGAATCACTGTTTTACGGCTGATCACTGAGACGGCCAGCGAGTCAGTGAACGAGCCGTATGACATCAATTTTGCAATGGATATTTATATCCAAAATATAGTGAAAACACTATTAATTAGCACATGTAACAAGATCGGCAGTTTAAGACATTAACTTGTGAGCACAAAACACAAGATACTTCTCTTTTCAATATAAATAAGGCTTTATTGGATAAATCTAAGACATATAAACTAATCTAACACACGCATTCACACAAGTTGCAGAAAGAGAGAAAGTGAGGAAATAATTAGTTTAAGAGAATGAAAATGTGAAATCCCAAGTTTACAGCAATATGTGCAATTACATAGATCTGAACAACCATCAATCACTTAATTAACCCTTGCATTGAGTTTGCTCAATGAGGTTCAAATTTATATTAAATGCACCAGTTCAGTAGAATCTGGGGTACTTGCGTTTCTGTGATGCGGGGTTCCTTTGCTTGTCTGGTTGCCGAAAGGGGGTTTCCCGAGGTTGCTGATTGGCTGGAGGTTCAGTCTTGGGAAGCCAGTGGTTGGGCGTTGGCTGGCGACGCGGAGCTGTGGTCTGCAGTTGAAGTTTTAGACAGCACTCTTTCGGAGATGCGGCGTTAGGCAAACTTAACTCAAAACACGAAACTCTCAACGGAAAATAAAACAAACTAAAGAAATAGAAATAGAAGTAAAGTTTGACGAGACCAGGTGGCGTTTATCCTCATGGTTTTGGAGGAGCTGGCGAGATCGGAAGAGCACACGTCTAAACTACAGAAGCGCTGATTTAAAAGAAAACAACCCCCCCCCCCCCAAAGGCGTGATAAGGCAAGAAGGACGAGCGCGAGCGAGAGACAAAAAGCAAAAGCTTGATGGTGTTTCTAGTATTTAAACCAGGCTGTTTAACACACCCCAAATGGTGTTTTGACCAATTAGATGTCGTCGTTGTCGGGGGTTTTTATCTCTCCTCCCCATTCATAAATCAAATGTTCTTTTATCGATCACATGGTCCGCGTTTTTCCCGCTCTTGCAGAGTATAATTTTGGACATGGTTTCTTTAACAAGAATATGATACATTTGACAAGGAATTGATTGGAAGAAACGTTTCAAGAATGAAGATTCAAACACACACATACTAAAAATGAATATGAACCCATAAACTATTCAATAGTTATTAAAAATACATTCACAATAAATGATTAAGACCTGATAAATCACATGTAGATTACATACATAATATGGAGATATATATATATAGCAATAATTAGTTGCTTGAGTCCTTTTAGTGTCATTTAGGTGCATGGAAAGGCAGTTTCCGTGCCATTCTGTGAATGTAAGGATACGTTCTGTGAAGACCAGAGAGGTTAAAATGTCTGTAAGGAATGTTTTAGTCTGTTCTCTGTCGTGAGGTGGGGGGAGAAGTCAATCCGTAGAGCTTGCGATCACTATCACATGTTTCCATGTGGCGGTCACGCTGTGCATCTCTTTTGACCATTATTCTTGATAACTTGCCCCAAAATTGACAATCTCCTTGGAATTGTCAATGTGTTCTTTTGTGTTAATGTTGAAAACTGTTCTGTGACAGAGTGGTTTAGGCTTGCTTCAGACTGGCTAATGCTCGGGTCTGATTTATGACATCCTGTTGTCTTGGGCCTCTGTGGAATTTTTGTGCTCCTAATGTTTCAACCATGTTTGACCAAATCTTAGATTGTCTGATTCGGTCTGATATCCTACAACGTTAACTACAGTAGGTAAAGTGATACACAAATTGAAAGGGGAAATAAGCATATATAAAATTATAAGAATATAACCCTAATAAGTTAATGTAGTAATAATAATATACAAATATTAATTAAATGTTTAATGTTAATAAAAATGTTTTATCCATTTTTGATAATCCCGAGGTTGCTATGGTCACGCAGGTTTGTTTACGCATTAAACTTGTGGCCACGATAAAAATATGTAATTCCCTCAACATAAGAAGTGGTGGCCACGAGAAATGGATGTTGTTCCCTCAACATAGCATCTCGTGGCCACAACATAATATCCCACGAGTTAATAAAACGTTCCCATTAATTAATATATTGTGGCCACAACATAATATCACATTCCCACAAGTTAATATGATGTTCCCTCAAATTAATATCTCGTGGCCACAACATATTACCACATTCCCACGAGTTATGTCGTGGCGACGATAAAACTAAGTGAACCGGCCATGTCACCTCCCTGGCACCGTACATTGTATACTGGTTCATACAGTATTTCATTATGAGATTTCACCGAGATGGACTTTTGTCAAGGTACATACCAGATATAATTAGACCTGGATGAAAATAAGACTGTGAGGCAAACTCTCTGTTACCTTGGTGTTGATCATTTACACAAAACTGAAAATATTTTTTTCCCCCAAAAAATGATATGTGGTCAAGAAACTCTAGAAATAATGGGTTGTGAAAATTAGATGTGACATACGTCAACAGGAGGGAGAACAGGGGCAATTGTAACACATTTTACATCAACTTAGAGATTGCTATAAATATACCTGCCATTGTTGCTATATGGAACATTTATATGTGACAAATGTAACTGTCAAATATAATCAATAGCACACTTATAATGTGAAATACTAGATCATACTATAGATGTAATACAATAAATCTGAGTGTTAATTTAAAAGGTGAAGCTATTTAGTAATATTAATTTGCTTGTAATTATTTTAGTTGTCATAAATAATGTGGGTTTAAATCAATAGTCTAAGTGAGACATAATGATATGAAATAAGTTAAATAATTTTACGAAACCATACTGATCAGCTCATGGGTGTTATGTTTGGTGATACGAATGATGCGATATGATGCTGATCAAAGAAAAGTATGGAACGATATTCCGGACAATTTTCAAATAGAATAGCAAATTTTATTTTCAATTGCGTTTTCAATTTGTGGACGCATAAATTGTGACATAATCCAAATGCAATTGCAAATCCTGCATTAGCGTTTGCATTTTCGCTTTCGCGAACGCACATTGACTGCCAAATTTCAAATGAAAAAGCAAAGTCCATTTGCAACTGTATTTCCCATGTCTTAGGAGTTACGAGCCTGTCATATTTAAATAGCAATATTAATTACCACGTCTGCTTTTTCACTCTCGCTGCGTCGCGCATGTAACCTGCCAAAACTCAAATGCAATCGCAATTCCTTTTGCATTTGAATTTCCGACGTCTGCACGGAAAGCTGTCAATCAATGTGAGGGGGCGGGGCTATACTAGGGGGCTTGTTTGTGTTGGGAGGTGACGTCACTCACAGACGACCGTGCAGAATGCTTGATCAATGGAGGAAATCGGTAAAGGCTCCGCTAAAGGCAACTACCACTCAGTTTCGTACCTGCGTGAACGAACAGACAGTGCAACCTTCTCGGCACAATACATAATTATGTCTTTTTACCCCAAATGTAGCGATTATCACATGCTAACAGCATGTCAGTATTCATCAATTAACCAAACGCTTTTCACCTGTCTCAGCATCTCTCACCGTTTACTCTCACTTACACTTTTAATCCGTAATAGAGTGTGTGTCACACCTGCCTCAAGACCTTTTACCATTTGCACTCCACTTGATGCACTTAAGCAAACAAACTAATCTACACTTATTTTCCACCTTACTTTATATTTTATTCAAGTTTTAATCAAGTTATGGAGTTTGCGTCCGTAGCCCCCCCCCCCCCCCAAACATGCACAAAGCTTGGCCTGCCATCAAGATCTATCAGCCACTGGAAACCGCGATTTTTGGGATGCACGGATTTTAATGTTATCTTGCCTTGGATGGGGCGGGTTCTGTGACCAGCTGCACCTAGATATCTGAATGATGAATGGTGTCATACTGGGCAGGCAGAGTAAGGAGCAGCAGCATTTTCTGTTGTGTCACATGCATCTATTGGATCGTAAACAGACTGAGAGATCTTGAGGCAGGTGCACATAGGCTATTAGATAGGAATAAGATATAGGTTGCAAATAGGTAAATACATGTAGATTTGCTCTGTTTGTTTTCTTAAGTGCATCAAGTGGAGTGCAAAAGGTAAAAGGTCTTGAGGCAGGTGTGACAAACTCTCTATTATGGATTAAAAGTGTAAGAGAGAGTAAACAGGGAGAGATGCAGAGACAGATGAAAAGCGTTTGGTTTATAGTGAATATTGACCTATTGTGCGTACCGTTGTGGCTCGCTGTTAGCTGGGGATAATCGATATTTGGGGTAAAAAAGACATAATTATGTATTGTGCCAAGAAGGTTGCACTGTCTGTTCGTTCACAAAGGTGTGAAACTGATTGGTAGCTGCCTTCAGCTGAGCCTTTACCGATTACCTCCATTGACCAGAGCATTCGGCACGGTCGTCTGTGAATGACGTCACCTCCCAACACAAACACGACCCCTAGTATAGCCCCGCCCCCTCACAATGATTGGCAGCTTTCCGTGTAGACGTCGGAAATTCAAATGCAAAAGGAATTGCGATTCCATTTGAGTTTTGGCAGGTTACATGCGCGACGCAGCGAGAGTGAAAAAGCAGACGTGGTAATTAATATTGCTATTTAAATATGACAGGCTCGTAACTCCTAAGACATGGGAAATACAGTTGCAAATGGACTTTGCTTTTTCATTTGAAATTTGGCAGTC
The DNA here is from genome assembly GCA_018155175.1 of Sinocyclocheilus anophthalmus. NCBI lineage: Eukaryota > Metazoa > Chordata > Actinopteri > Cypriniformes > Cyprinidae > Sinocyclocheilus > Sinocyclocheilus anophthalmus. The sequence continues at coordinate 37,134 of JADLZN010003256.1, forward strand.
ACTGTGCGTTCGCGAAAGCGAAAGCGAAAATGCAAACGCTAATGCAGGATTTGCAATTGCATTTGGATTATGTCACAATTTATGCGTCCACATATTGAAAACGCAATTGAAAATACAATTTGCTATTCTATTTGAAAATTGTCCGGAATATCGCTCCATAGAAAAGTCATTTAATTAGGTAAATCCAAATAGTACAAACACTTTACCCAACCTAACATAAACGAGAATGGACACCGGCTAAGGGAGAACTGAGGGTTTAAGTAGGGGAGCAAACAAAGGAACTGATGAGTTAATTAATCAAACACAGGTGAACATAATGGCAATTAAGACACTGATGAAAACTGGGTGACAAGGGGGCAGGCCAACATTACTTCCCCCTCCCAGAAGGCACATCCCGCGCCGTAACAGTACCATCGGGGAGGATGAGCCTCAAGGGCGGATCAGGCAGTTCAGGGGGTCATGGTGGTGCCGGCCATTTGGGAGGCCACGGAGGAGCCTCCGTAGCCTTGTCCCGGTTCCCCAACCCGGCCACTATGGCAACGGATCTCTGCATTGGAGGGCGCTCTGAAGAAGCAGGCTCTGGGGGGAGCTCTGGAGGAGTGAGCACAGGAGGGCGTTCTGGAGGAGTGGACACTGGAGGGTGCTCTGGAGGAGCAGAGCTGGCTAGCTCATGGGACTCAGGAGACGAAGGAGAGCTGGACGGGACCAGCGGAGATGAAGGAGAGCTTTCTGGAGTGGATTCTGGGGTGAGGATAGGAGCCAAGAACTCTGGGGGTAGCGCCATGTCCATGAGCGCTGAGAGGCACGCTGGAGCAGACTCTAAGGTTCTACTCTTCTAGAGCTGGAGCTTTGGGAACTCTTCCAAGAGCTGGAGCTTTGGAAAACCGCCTCCTCCTCTTCAGCCTCTTCCTTTGGGTAGAGGTTTGAAAGACTGAAGCGGCCGGCAAGCTTGAGAGTGCAGTGACCGGGGGGATTGCTTCAGCGGCGGCCGGCGGGCTTGAGTGAGCAGAGGCCGGCGGGCTAGCAGCAACCACATGTGATGTGTGATGTCATCTGGCCAGACCGAACCAGCATAGTGTGGATTAATTCCAGGCTGCAGCATACGTCTGATTGTGCAGAGGACTTGTCTGACATTCAGGGCTGAAGAGTTCGTCTCTAGGTGCTGATGCACCATCTGGTCTGGCTCTGGACTGGATCTGGGTGGTTACGGTGACCTCGGATTAAGAATGAAACAGACTAATATTAGCATTGATGCCATTGATGTCATAACAAGTACTTTGGGTGTTAGGGGAAATGTTCCCGGTTCCAGTTGACCTAATTAATGCAGCTTAACAGTCTTTTAACAGATTTGAATTATAGAGATGTGATAGTGTATTATGTGTATGCCAGGTTAAAGAGATGCGTGTCTAATCTAAATTTAAACTGACAGAGTGTCTGCCTCCCGATCAACGCTAGGTAGAATATTCCAGAGTCTAGGCACTAAATAGTAATAATAGAGGTTTTGGGTCCAATAATTAACACTTGTGTTTTTATTTATTTACTTATTTTTTTAAATTGTATTTATAAATTTTTTAAGAATTTAACAGTAGGAAATGAATAGTCATCCAGTTTTTTGTTTTTTTAATATCAACTATGTAGCGTCTGGACCAATCAAACACACAATATATATTTTGTTAGCTATATTTAACAAATACTCTGTAACACCCCTCAGTGAGTTAAACGCCTATGGAGGAACTTGAACCCTTCCCGAAATGGTGTAACACCCCAGGAAGCGACCTGGCCCCTGGGTCCATGGCAACCAACGCTGATATCACTGGGTTTATTGGCCAAAGGAATGCAAAGCAGGGGAAATCCCTGCATGTCCCAGGGCAAGAGGCAGCGTAGAAATTGACTTTTCTACTAATTAATTAATAGGAAATCCTTTCTTTGAATGAACACACATATTTTTCAGGCCATTGGGTATATTATTGTCTTTGTGTATTTGGTCTTTGAAATTGTATACTGTTATGCAGGCTTATAATCGAAACACACTCCTGTCAGCATACATATATATAACCCTACCATGTTTAATATCTATGAATTAGTATTCGGATGATATAATTGAGAGTGTATATTGTATGTTTAAACCTACGCAACATATTGTGTTCTAAAGAGATTAATAATTGGATAACAAGCTTTAATAGCAAATTAACAGGCTTTCATAACAAAGGGCATGAAAAAAACAGTATCTCAGAACTCCCACTTGAGATTCCGGATTTCCTCATTGGACAAGCCCATCTTGAGAGGCGTGAATCTTTGCAGGCTTTAAAGGCCACACTTCATGTGACCCGCCCCAGTTGGTGGTTTGTTGGAATTCTGAGAGGTGGTGAGAAAAAAAACGCTCCCGGAAACCCTAAGCTAGCGCCAGGCTTCGGCCTAGTCCTTTCCATCCATCAAGTTACTCTGACTCAAACTGGTCCTTTCTCATCAACCAACTTCAGCAAGATCATGGGCCTTAAGATTGCATCAGGAATCTATTTTCAGACAGACGAGACTCGCAAGTACAAACTTAGTCTTATTAATTGATACAATAAGTATCAGTTACACCTTTTTACAAAAGTGTGTTTGAAATAAGAATCTGACGTATCCCTAAAGGTTTAGATCTGCTGAATATGCAAAATGATTCCATAAATGTCATTCCTTATGTCCCTTTCTGTACTGAGCTAAACTTTAACCCTTTCCTATACCAACTGTATGTGTGTGTGTGTGTGTGTATGTGTATGTTAGACCAGTTTATGTGTTTATGTAGGATGTTAGACCAGTCTGTATGGTGTTTATGTAGTATGTTAGACTAGTTTAAGGTTTATGTAGTTAATAAAAAACCTTTCTTGTATCACACTTGACGTGGTTCATAGTTTGCTCATAACTGGAGTCACTTAATCATGCAGATTTATGCTACAAGCTTTTGTAGAATTGTACAGTAAGAAAGTTATTTCCCTTAACCAGGAAATTAAAGTTCTTAGAATTGACAAGACAGTTGACCCTGAGAGGTCAGCTAAATATCTACAGCGGATCTAAAATATGTATAGTTAATTATAACTAGTTATGGTTAATTATTCATATTTCCCATGAGCTGAGTCGCTACAACTATGCATTACATTAGATTTGTAAATCGGTATGTTTCATTTGCCCGCAAAAATATATAGAGCTGAGTATCATCAGCATAACAGTTAAAGTTAACACCATGTTTCCTGATGATACCTCCCAAGAATAACATTTAAACCATGAAAAGCAGCGCCCTAGCGGGCCTAGTACCGAGCCTTGTGGTACTCCATACTGTATGTGTGATAGATATGATACCTCTTCTTCCACCGCTATGAATTAATGACGGTCAGATAAGTAAGATTTGAACCATGCCAATGCAATGCCACTAATGCAACATCATTTTGTAGTCTACTCAAAAGAATGTTGTGGTCAAATGCAGGGAAAAGATCCAGTAGTACTAATAGTGAAATACAACCACGATCGGATGATAAGAGCAGGTAATTTGTAACTCTGATGAGAGCAGTCTCTGTACTATGATAAGGTCTAAATCCTGACTGGAAGTCCTCTCAGATACCATTTCTCTCTAAGAAGAAATAGTGGAGAGGATACTGCCTTTTCTAGTATTATTGACAGAAAAGGGGAGATTTGAGATCGGTCTGTAATTAACAAATTCTCAAGGATCAAGTTGTGTTTTTTTAATGAGACGCTTAATAACAGCCAATTTGAAGGGTTTAGGGACATATCCTAAAGACATTGATTAATTAATAATATTCAAAAGAGGATCTATGACTTCTGAAAGCACCTCTTTAAGTAGCTTAGATGGAATAGGGTCTAACATGCATGTTATTTTGATGATTTGACAATTTTATACAATTATTCCTCTCCTATAGCAGAGAATGAGTAGAATTGTTCCTCAAGGGATCTATAGCACACTATCTGATGTGATACTGTAGCTGACAGATGCACGTTGGAATGTTGTCTCTTATGGTGGTATGGGGGGGTGGAGAGAGAAAAAGTAAAGTTCAAAAAGTCATTATGCTTCCTGTATAGAAATTTTTCTGTTAATGATTTATGTTTTGGTAATAGCCACTGTATTGAATAAATGCCTGCCGTTGTGTTTGTTTTCTTCTAAAAAGATGAAAAGTAAGCATATCTAGCAGTTTTAGAGCTGTTCTATAAATAGAAGTACTTTCCCTCCATGCAATACAAAATTCCTCTGGCTTTGTTTTCTTCCAGCTGCGCTCCTTTTTCCAGGGTGCTCTCTTTAAGGCGAGTATTGCTAAATTATACCAGGTGTCGAGTGTTTCCTGAATTTCTTAACGTGTGTAAAAAAAAAAAAGGGGGGAAGAAACCATATATAAAGTGCTAGAAAAGAGAGATTTAATAGTTTCTGTTACATCATAAAATTTTTGAGCTATTGGATATGCTGAGGAATTAAGACAAATTGGGAAGATTATTTACAAAGCAGTCTTTTGTTGTAGAAGTTATGGTTCTAACAAGGTGTTTGCAGCTTTAGCTAAATGGAGAATACACAAGACTAGATCATTATTTGAGATATCACCACTCTGGTGCAGAATTTCAACGCCATTGACATCAATTCCATGTGACAGTATCAAATCTTTAGTATGATTACGACAATGAGTAGGCCCTGACATGTGTCGTCTAACCCCAACATAGTTCAAAATGTCTAAATGCTGATTCCAATGCATCTTTTTCATTATCAACACAGATATTTACATTATTTAATAAAGTCTGTTTGGTGCTCTGGTGGTCTGTATACAGTAGCCAGTAAACTTCACAGGGGATTTATCATTAACACTTATGTCTCTAGATAATGTTATATGAAGCACCATTACTTCAAAAAAATTATACTTGAAACCAGAGCTCTGAGAAATACGAGAAATATTACTTTAAATTGTAGCAACAATTTGTTAACTTTTGGACGCAGCTCATGTTTATAACCATAATCTTGGGAAGTAGACTCATTTAGAATAATGTAAGCATCTGGTTTTAGCCTCTGATCTAATTTGCATTAATTTATCTGTTTTATCTGTTTTATACCTGTTTTTTATTTGTTGAACATCAATTCAAATGGTTTGCACATTCTTTTTTTATTTGTCTTCTTTTATTTTTTTGTATTTGTACTTGCTAGTTCAAGGGAACAGACACAGTCTCTATAGTATGATATCTAGGTGAAAGAGTCTCAGTCGGTTTAGCCAGTCTCTCTGCTGTCTGACCTGGGCCCCAGTTAGTCAAGTACAAAAGTACAAAATATATTGTGCAATCTTTTAGATAGAAGAGTGTCACAACAACTCGGAGGGATGAAGACCCATCTCTTTTCAACAGGTCAGGTCTACCCAAAAACCTTGTCCAATTGTCTATGAAACCTATGTTATTCTGCGGGCACCACTTAGACATCCAGCCATTGAGTGATGACAGTCTGCTATGTATCTCGTCACCACGGTAAGCAGGGAGGGAACCAGAGCATATTACAGTGTCTGACATCATACTCGCAAGTTCACACACCTCTTTAATGTTATTTTTAGTGATATCCGACTGGCAAAGACGAACATCATTAGTGCCGACGTGAATAACAATCATACTGAATTACATTTAGCATTAGCCAGCACTTTTAAATTTGCCAAGATGTCAGGTGCTCTGGCTCCCAGTAAACATTGACTATGGTGGCTGGCGTCTCAATTTTCACATTCCGTACAATATAATTGACAATGACTAGAGCACTTTCATCAGGTTTCTCAGTGGGTGCGTCACTGAGTGGGGAGAACCTGTTTAATGTTTTAATCGGAATGGAAGAGCTGTGTTTTGTCCCACGACTATGCTGCCTCACAGTGTACAGGACTCAATAATCTAGTCGCATCCAAAGCCATATTTAAGGCTCTCACATTTTTACTATCCTCAATTAAATTTTGGATGCATGTCTCTAGTCCTGAAACCTTCTCTGTCAGCCTAAATATTTCCCTGCATTTATCACATGTGAATCCCTAGCCACTGACAGAGAAAGCTACACTATATAGTGTATGTGGCAAACAGTGCAAGTGACAATGACAGAAGAAGCCAATACAGTGATTGTTGAATGATTTCCGACTTACCACATTTGGAAGGACTGTGTCCAAACAACAAAGAAGTATTGCATCCAAATGACGGCAAACTTCAATATTCACCTTTAAAGGGTTCACCCCGAAATGAAAATTAGCCCACAAATTACTCACCCTAAAGTCATCTTAGGTGTATATGACTTTCTTCTTTCAGACGAATGCAGTCGGAGTTATATAAAAAATTGTCTTTGATCTTTAAGCTATTTAATGCCACTCAGCGGGTGTTGCATGCATCAGTTCAAAATAAGTTTAATAAAAAGTGCCCATCCATAAAAACAAGTGTCTCGTCTCACATGGCTCCGGGGGGTGAACAAAGGCCTCCTGTAGCTAATCGATGTGTTTTTGTAAGAAAAATATCCATATTCAAAACGTAATAATCACTTTAATGTAGCTTGCGCCAACAGTCCTACACGGAAGCAGCTCCAGGCAGATGACATATGGGTTCAGCGTTGCGGCGCTTGACTCTTAACTTTTATATAGAATATCTCTTTGGATTTGAGACTTTAGTCTTTGCAACTTTACAGATCTTCTTTATGCACCAAGAGCTTGTAACACTCCTAAGAGAAAGATACAATTTAAATCGCATCATATGACCCCTTTAACATCTCTGATACAATTGGCACATTTTCTGATAGACGACATTAAACTGGAGACTATTCAGAAGTTGTATAAATCCACAATAAACTATACATACAATGTGGAGATAAAAAGGGATTAAAAAAACAATATGAACACCTAATAAAACAATAAAAAGATTAACAATTTGTTGGTTTGTGACATCAAAATTTGAAAACCTCCATTATGTCCATTACACATTTTATAAAGTTTGTTTTCCCCCCCAATTTTAATTGTCATAAACTTGTGAAAAAAATCACAGCCACACTAAAATGTGTCATCACTGTATCTTTAATTGTGATTGACAAAATATATTGTGCTTCAATTACACCCTGTTAATAATTCTCCCTTGTCTCCCTTGCTTCTGTTCCTCAGAGTCTCGTTTTCATTCCTGTCAAATTAAATATGGAATCTACCCTGACTAAGGTCCATAGACAGATCAATCAAATTAACTTCACCACCCCTCATACCTCAATATTCCACCACAAAACACTTTTGCCATTAGCTTGCTGCTTTGTCTTGTGATTGAGTGGTTGAAATAAACTAAAGGATAGACATTGGATAGACATTGGGTGATATAATTTATTTGTCTTTCAGTATGAGACCTTTGCATGTACATTTGGTATAGAAAATAATCACTCCCCTTTAAAATAATCAAGTCAGCCTGAAATGAAGACGGACGCAGTTTTGTTTAAAAAAATAATAATAATAAAAAATGGAATCACAGTTAAAAAAAGGATCACCGCCTTGTGTCAGTATTTAATTTCAGCCTTCAGTCTGTTGGGATATGCCTCTAATAACTTTGCACATCTAGACTTTGCCTACTCTTCTTTGCAAAACTGCTCAAGTTCAGTTAAATTTGATGGTAACAGTTTGTGGACTGCAGTCTTCCAAGTCATTCCACAGATTTTCAATGGTCTTTAAAGGTGACCTACTAGGTGTTTGAACACAGTTGTGTGGCCGCAGTTGTGTGAATACAACCAGCCTATAATTGTAACGGGACCGACGAGACATGAGGCGTGAGGATCCATGTGCAAGCTTTTATTAAGAGACGTGGTTTTAACAGGCATGGGTCAGACAATGGCAAACGGGTATATCGAAGGCAAGGCAAGAGATAAATCCAGGTAGAAGGCAAAGGTCCAAGCAGGGGCAAACAGAGTCAGAAACAGCAAGCAAAGGGTTTATCCAAGATACGTGGCAAGAATCAGGAAAACAGGCAAGGCAAGACTATGACTAGACTATGAAAACTAGAAACACTGACACAGGCTTGGTAAGGTAGCTATCCGCTAAACAGGGATACACGCAAAACAATACACTAGACTAAAACAGAAAACATGGAATGGCTCAGTAAGGCAGCTAACACTTGGGGAGTGAAAAATGCAGAACAATACTCGGCAATGAGAGAGAGGAAGTCCATGGCTTAAGTAGCATGTCTGATTGGATTCAGCTGTGTGTGTGTGTGTGTGATCAGTGCATTCAGCTGAGTGCGTGTAATCAATGCGATGGTTGATGGGAAATGCAGTCCAGGTGATGTGTAACAGTCTGTGTGGTGAGAGAGTCAATGTAATGGGATAATAACCTCTAGTGGCAATCGGCCTGAAGCCCACGGACCGGATTCGTGACAATAATGGTAAAAATCCACCCACTCATTTTTTTTTTCATAATCCCAATAAATCATAAACAGTCTCTCCAAATGTGCAGTTCTAGGTTTCTCCCCACATTGACGTCATTGTAGGGAAAAAGTCCCACCCATTTGTGGCACTCTCTAACCTATTAGCATAGACACCGCCCTGAGTGAGAAGCGGCAGTCCGCCATTACTGTTTTCTTGCTGTAGCTGCTGGAGAGATACAGTGGTTACATTTCATTTTTGAAGGGAATGTCCCGGAAAAAATAAAAATAAATAAACGTCAAAGTCCTATATGTTTGTGCCAATCATTTTACGCTGGACTGCCTCACAAATGAGGATCAGTTCAGCACTGGAGTTGTGTAAAGTTTGCTTCTGAAAGAGGGATCAATTAGCTAAAGCTAAAGCTACCATTGTCTCTGCCTGTTTTCACTGATGCTGCCTTCACATGCTACCAGAATGATCGTAAATAGGAATGTGGTAGTTACAAAATTGCATATGAAAATAATAAGAAGTTGACCTCTTGAATTTGTCGACCTCATAATTACAAGTGGGTCTTATAAAGTTTGTGATTGCACTCGAAAGCACCATGATACAAGCTATGTCATTATTTTTTATTTCGCCTCACTCCCCGTCTGTGTAATTCATAAATAATTCATTGCATTTACTATGCAAAGTACAATCAGACTGCGTGAGATTGTCTTGCTTTGTTGATGCTGGTATGCCGAAACATGAGCTCTTAAAGCTCCGCCCTTTTCTGAAAAGGGAGAGGGGAGCACCAGCTCATTTGCATTTAAAGTGACAAATACAAAAACGGCACATTTTGGCACACACCCTAAAAGTGCCAATTTCAACAGTAAAAAATAATTTTATATATATTATATATATATAGATATATAGATATATATATATATTGTTATCTCTGTGGACCTCAAATGTTTATTTTACATCTTGTAAAAAGGGCATAATAGGTCACCTTAGGTCCTGGGCTTTGACTGGCATGCTAGGACATTCACCTTTTTCTTCAACCAGTGTGTGCTCAGTTTTGCTGTGTGCTTTTGGTCTTTGTCATGTTGGAAGGTAAACCTTATTCTCATTTTCAACTTTCTGGCAGAGGGCAGCAGATTTTGCTCAATAATTTGACGGTATTTTGCCCCATCCACTTTTCCTTCTATCCTGACAAGTCTCCAGTCTCTGCTGCAGAGAAGTCCATGTGACGAGTGGGGCGGGGTCGAGAGCCGTGGGAATGGAGCGAGGCTGGTGGAGTTAATGATAATGAGCGACACCTGCGCCACTCACTGGTCTCGAGTCCCACGGAGGAGCTCCGGAAGGATAAAAGGAGGAGTAACGACATTGAAGGAGGAGAGAGGACAAGAACTGGATTTTACAGGTGCATCTCAATAAATTATAAAGTCGTGGAAAAGTTATTTCATTTCAGTAATTCAACTCAAATTGTGACACTCGTGTATTAAATAAATTCAGTGCACACAGACTGTAGTAGTTTAAGTCTTTGGTTCTTTTAGTTTTAGTTGTGATGATTTTGGCTCACATTTTAACAAAAGCCCACCAATTCACTATCTCAACTAATTAGAATACTTCATAAGACCAATAATAAAAAAAAACATTTTTTGTGATTTGTTGGCCTTCTGGAAAGTATGTTCACTGTATGTTGAGTATGTTGTACTCAATACTTGGTAGGGGCTCCCTTTTGCTTTAATTACTCCCTCAATTTTGCGTGGCATGGAGGTGATCAGTTTGTGGCACCGCTGAGGTGGTATGGAGCCCCGCAAGACACGTCAACGCATAGTGAGAGCAGCTGAGAAGATCGTTTGTGCCTCTCTCCCCTCCCTCCAGGACATTTACAACACCCGTCTCCCCCGCAAAGCCCTCTGCATTGCAGGTAATCCCACCCACCCGACACACAGCTTCTTCAATCTGCTGCCATCAGGGAGGAGACTGCGGGGTCTCCAGGCCAGGACCAGCAGACTGAAGTACAGCTTCATCCATCAACTGTCATGACTCTGAACTCCCACCACCCCCCCCTCCCCCCCTGCGTCCCGGCCTTGCCCCCCCTCCCCTCTTTTGCCCCATGCCCCACTGAACTCTGACCCTCTGACGGACACTCCCACTCCCCCCTCCCAAATACACAAACACACTGTCACTTTAATCAGTCTGAATAAGCTCTTTTGCACTACAATCATTATATCTGAACTGTTTGTTTATTTCACTGGTTTGCACTCTGTCTGCCATGTGCCTTGTGCTGCTTTATAATATTTTTTTTACATTTTAACTTATTTGTATATTTGTATAATTGTATTTTATATTTAATCTGTATATCTGTATTTTATGTTCTACTGTTAGTGTTATCTGTATGCACCAAGGGTTTGAGAGTAACGCAATTTCAATTCTCTATATGTATGTGCTTGTACATGTGGAAGAATTGACAATAAGCAGACTAAACTTGACTTGAATGTTTATTTGAGCACGAGAAATGGAACAAAGCCGAGTGGCCATCTTTTTAATTGATTGACATTTTCTTATCGTTCTAATAACGTTTGTAATTTTATTGGCTTGTTTTATGATTATTTTACGATTTTATGTTCTAGTTGATTTAAAAATGGTTAATAATGTAATGAACTAAACATTTAACAAAATGCTTTTTCGCGCCTTACCGTTAATGTCCAACAGGCGGCAGCCGCGGCACTAAAGACAACGGTTGTTGATTTAGACCACCGCCGAAGAAGTGAAGACGTACGTAAGAGCGATTAACTCGCTGAATTTAACAACGTTGTCTTTCGGTTTTAAAAAGCAAGGGCGGAGTCACCGGTGAGATTAACAACGCTTAGAGATTAACCCAAGACCAGAAGAGCAGCGGATCTGACAGGAGCGCAAGGAAACCTCTCAACGAAAATCTAAGCAAAATATGTTTTCTCTTCCCACAACCTTTCAGTCGCAGGTATGAGGACATTTCATTGTTTTAAATAGTAGATGTCAAAGCCCTTTTTGTGAATAAATGAGCGGCTTTAGCGAGTAATGGAGTAACTGAACAGTGTCATTGAGGCTCTCCATGACAAACACTGATTTTGTCAATGTAATCTGATTAAAGTCGATATTTAAAACAATAATATCGTTTGCTGTTAAAAAGTTTATTTTAAGTCTATTTCTGGCTCATTCTAGACCTGTAGTCACCCATCAAACAGATTACATCATCTGAATGACTTTATTTCCATCTGTTGAGATTCTTCTTAGTTTTTCTTCACTGTTGACTGAACATATACTTTACAGATATGCTATGTTTATATATTGTATTGAAGTATTTTAGTTACTTTTTGTATTTTTCTGATGACATTGTTACCTAATAGTACCTTCATGCTGTTATACAACAAAAGCAACAGCTGTTTAATAGAGAGACTGAGTGTGTACGTGTCTGGAGGAAAGATTCAGTAGTGTGTCAGTATGTCAGGAGTGACATAACTGACCTACAGACCAACATACTCTATTAGCAATCATATGTAGAGAGCTTATCAGTCACTTTGACTATATGATAGCTTAAGGACTATATGGCAACTTAATGCAATTCTATTCTTTTATTTGCTAACCAGTATTTTCCACACTAGGTTATGCAATGTGACCAAAATGTTATCTTTTTTAGGGAACAGTGCATTTGACCCATCTGATCAATGTGGTCCAGTACCTGAAGAGTTCAGCCAACACTGCCATCACCACATCAGTGCAGAGTCTACAGAGAGACCTTTCACCTGAACATGACCCAGATCTCCGTGAGGTATGACGGTCACAACAACAGCACACACTGTTTTATAGCACGTGCATGCTAGACTTCTTGTTTACACTAGGGTTATGATAGTTAACTAAAACCAAACCAGTTTTATTACTTGAAACAAAATATATATAAAATGAAAACACAAAACAAAACATAAACTTACTTTATTGGAGCTAGTTGCCAGTGCAACATTTCAAATTTTCATTTAGTTTAACCTGATGTCCTAAAATAACTAAAACGTAAGTTATACAACATTTAAAAAAGGGTAATATGCTGATGCTGCTATAAGAACATTATTTTGTGTATTTGGTGTAATGAAATGTTTATGCAGTTTAAGGTTAAAAAAACAGATTATTTTCCACATACTGTATATTATTGTGTTTCTCCTCTATGCCCCCGCCTTTCTGAAACGCATCGATTTTTTACAATGCTCATCGGTCTGAAAAGCAAGGTGTCCTCTGATTGGCCAACGAAACACACGGCGTCTTCACGACATGGCGGCGGCGGCAACAATACTACAGCAAGAATAAAAGTTACGCCTTCTTTCTTTGCGGGAACATTTGGGCGGCGTTATGCAAATCTTTCCACATAGTGACGTAGACATGTGGGGGCGTGTTAGAACGAGCCGTTTCAGGTAGGTGTGGCTGACTCTTAACTTTTATAAAGGAATATCTCTTTGGATTTGAGACTTTTTAGTCTTTGCAACTTTACAGATCTTCTTAATGCGCCAAGAGCTTGTAACACTCCACAGAGAAAGGAACAGTGAATCACCATCATATGACCCCTTTAATAAAACTATATAGACATATTTTAAAAAAATTACAAACACAATAAAATTATGAAAACTTTCACTAAAATGAAAATTAAAATAGAAAACATAAAAATAAAAACATTTAAAATGTTAATAAAATAATACTAAATTAAAACATGATGCTAAAAAAAATTGCTAATTGGCCTGTTTTCACAGCCCAAAGTAAACTTAAAGGACCTGGGTCTGTCAGAGCTGAGGTATAGTCATGTACGTGATGTTCTGGAGCACCTGCTGCCTTCTATAGATCCAGAGGAGAAATCTATATCCAGCGCTGCTCAAAACTCAGCAACATGGAGAACATCTCACATTTCTGCCTCATCCTTCTTCCAAAACAAATATGGTGAGGTTACTCACAGCATGAGGTGATGGTGCCATGTTTTGAAGTAAATTTGTCTCTGTGACGTGTTGGTAGCTCAATAGTTAGGTTAGTTATTCCCTTACAGAATTTGTTTATGCAATCACTTTTTCTTTTTTTTTTTTATTTTTTTTTGTCAACATTTCAAAATATAGGTTGGTCTAACTTTACCGGATATTACACTGTGCCATTTCAAACCTACTGTACTTGAATACTTTGTGTAAGCTAGATCACAAGTTGATAAATACGTAACATATTTATTAGGATGTTGACATATTCTGTTTTATTCACCAGCATGTTTACTGATTCCCAGCAGCTTTCCGGTTTTAAAAAAGTAATTTTTCTTGTCATTTGGAAACTAATGGTCCATTTTGTTCTTAGCAAGGTGATTGCTATAAGTGTTGTCTAATGTAAGTTGTCTGCCTTCTTGTTAACATAGGGTTCTCTCACAAACACATGGGACTCTTTGGCTCTCCAGTGTTTCGCAGGCAAAGTTCCAGCCCCCTCCAGGCGGCCTGCGTAGATCTGCATCATCTGCAATGTAATCTTTACCTATTAGTGACCAAAAGATAAAGGGCCATTCACATCAAGGACTTTAACAATAACTCTTATAATTATTATAATTCTATGAGAACAGTGAAGTTCACACCAAAACTATAATGATAACAACATAGATAAACATTGCTGTTGAAATAATTTCAGAATGTAATTTTTTTTTCTTGCTGTTGAACAAAAAAAAAAAAACATTGACAGGCAATCAGAATCCATCCTTCTTTAAAGAGCTTGAACATTTAAAGGAACAGGCGACAAAACTGCAGTACACACTTAATAAGTTAAACAAAATATTATTCTCCGTTGGTATGAATGCTAGTATAGTTATTGTTATAGTTATCATTGTTGTTGTGAATGGTGCCTTTACTCAGTTACATTCTGTTACATTATTGCCATTGATGGAGTTTTGGGTTCATTAGATGTGTGTCTTTTTGTGTTTATGCTCAGTATGGGTCCAAAACAGAGGTTTCAAGACAATGAAGTCCAAGACCAGACATGTGCAGTCTGGTTTTGAAGGTCCAGTAGATGCAGAGAATTATAAGCCAGCCTTTATGAAGGTTAGTAAGCTGCATGACACTGGGGAAATAATAGTTAAGGCAGTTCTGGTCTCAGAAATACAACAGAAATGTCTGAATGTGCTTAACCTGTAACCTGTCCTCTTCAGGGCCTCCTTATGAAGGAAAAACAAGACATGGGGAGTCTTGAACAGTTATTGAAACGGAATAACTTGCCAGAATCTGACCAGGATGCTTTTAAGATCGGCTTCACAGAGGGCTTCCTGAAAGCTCAGGCTTTGACACAGAGAACTCAAGGTAATGCATTTAGGCCTTTTTAAAAGATTCTTATCTAACATTAGCCCAGAGTTTGCTTAATATTAAAAAATATGTTTGCTGCAGGAACTTTGTGCTTACATCTTATGTCTCTAACAGACTCTGTAAAGAAGACACGTCTGATTATTTTTGTCCTCCTGCTTGTGGGTCTGTATGGTGTGTCCAGAAGCCCTCTCTTCTCGGGTAAAGGGTCGTTTTCCGACACTGGTTTGTTTCCCATTTTATTCTTTCTTTATATTTGCTTCCCTAGAATATATTGATTGATGGCATGCATTTGACTGTAGCTGGATTTCTTCTGCAGCTTTTATAATAATGTAACAACACAAAAGGTTGTAACATGAAGGGTTTTGTTGCTGTGGTGTGAAATTGTTGGTAGTTTTTTTGACTTTTTGAGTTCTGAGCAGATCATTAAAATGCAATATGTTCAAGTCTTCATTTTATCTATTTACCTATGTAGTTCGTTTCCGCACCACCTCTGGTCTGGATTCAGCTGTGGACCCCATTCAGATGAAGAATGTCACCTTTGAACATGTAAAAGGTGTGGAGGAAGCCAAAAACGAGCTTCAGGATGTTGTCGAATTTTTGCGAACCCCCCAGAAATTCACTGTGCTCGGTGGTAAACTTCCCAAAGGTGAAACTCTTTACTTCATTTACTTATGGACATAGGTTTTTTTTTTGTTTTTTAGTTGTATAAAATATCTAACCTAGATGTGTATTTTAGGTATCTTGCTTGT
Source organism: Sinocyclocheilus anophthalmus (assembly GCA_018155175.1). Taxonomy (NCBI): domain Eukaryota; kingdom Metazoa; phylum Chordata; class Actinopteri; order Cypriniformes; family Cyprinidae; genus Sinocyclocheilus; species Sinocyclocheilus anophthalmus. Next base: position 52,577 of record JADLZN010003256.1, read on the forward strand.
GGGGCCTCCAGGAACAGGAAAAACCCTGTTGGCCAGAGCTGTAGCAGGTGAAGCAGACGTGCCCTTTTACTACGCCTCCGGGTCAGAGTTTGACGAAATGTTTGTGGGAGTCGGCGCGAGTCGCATCAGAAACCTTTTCAGTGAGTCGTTTAAGGAAAAACATAGTCTTGCATTGCCCATAATGCTTCTGCTGTTAATAAAATCACTCCTTTACTGTTTTTTCTCACAGAGGAAGCCAAAGCTAGTGCACCATGTGTAATATTTATCGACGAACTGGACAGTGTAGGAGGGAAGAGAATCGAGTCTCCCATGCACCCATACTCGCGACAAACCATCAACCAGCTGCTCGCTGAGATGGATGGGTAAGTCAATGGCTTTTTATTACATTTCTTCTTTTTGAAAGAAATTACACAGGTCTTATTGTAGTATTTTGATGATTTCAGGTTTAAACCCAATGATGGAGTCATTGTGATTGGAGCTACGAACTTTGCTGAAGCTTTGGACAAGTAGGTTTCTCCAGTCATCTGTTCAAAGGATAGTTTACTCAAAAATGAAAAATCATTTACTTGTCCAAACCCATAACACTTCTTTGAAACTCAAATGAAAATATTTATGAAACCTGAGAAATTTCTCTCCCTCAATTGAAAGTCCAGGTAACTAAAACTTAGAAAAGGTCATAAAGGCATCGTAAAATGAATCCATATAAATTGACTGGTTTAATCCAAGTCATGTGAAGATATACTATCGCTTTATATGGTGAACATTTTATTTTTGTTAAAAACATTTAACAACATAAAACATTAAAACATTTATATAAGTTTTATTTTTGGTTAAACTATTCCTGTAATTCCATGTTTTTACATGCAGGCATATTTATATTTTAAAGGGGTGGTTGATTATGCTTTCACTTTTTTAACTTTAGTTATTGTGTATTGTTGATGTTCGAGCATAAACAACATCTTATAAGTTACCACGCTCAAAGTTCAATGCAAAGGGAGATGCTTTCTTTTAAAGAAATTGCTGTTTGAGGACTACAAAAAAAGGCTGGTAGCGACAACGAGCTTCTTCCTGGGTATCACTAACCTCGATGTTTACATAAACCCTGTCCCCGGGAACATGCAACTACCTGTAATACTTAACCTGTAATGGGGAAGTCGTGGCCTAATGGTTAGAGAGTCGACTCGTAACCCAAAGGTACGAGTCTCGTACCGGCAGGGATTGTAGGGAGTGAACTCCGCAGCATAAATTGGCTGCCCCACTGCTCCCGGGTGTGTGTTCAGGTTTGGTGTGTTGTGTGCACTTTGGATGGGTTAAATGCAGAGCACTAATTCCAAGTATGTGTCATACTTGGGTCACCATACTTGGCCACATGTCACGTCACGTCACGTAATGTTAGGGGGGTGTGACTTTTCCAGACAACGTGCACTAGGCGGTTAGCGAATCACACACGCTGAGCCAGCTAACCATCTGAGCCCGCTTGCGTATTGTCTGAGTGAGGGTCTTCAAGACTGTACACTGCCCCCCCCCATGAACACAATCAAGCCTTCGTAAAAAGCTGATCAACCACCCCTTTAATGCAAACACTAAGCTTAGGCTAATAGACTCACAAGTGGGTTCCAAAATTTGCATAGAGCAGCTCACGTTTGCAGAAATACTTTAAAGGTATTAAAGCAACAAACCCCAAATCCCACTGATATCTTTAACTAAGAATATTTGACTCCAGCTTTAACATGAAACTTATAGCAGGTCGTTTCTACTGCTTTTGATCTGTTTTCATCCAGGCATGTGTTTCTCTGATAGGGCACTATGTTTCTGTAACTGTCTAGTTAACATTTTACTCTCTAATCATACAATCTTTGTGATAGCCTAAATCTATAAACCTCTTATGATAATGTGTGTTTTAGTGCACTGGTGAGACCTGGCCGGTTTGACATGCAAGTCACCGTCCCAAGACCAGATGTGAAGGGACGCACAGAAATCCTGGAGTGGTATTTGAAAAAAATTAAGGTGGATTCTGGTAAGAATGATTAAGAGAAACCAAATATGTTCTTGTTAGTACAATCCAATAAAATAACCTGTTTGTGTGTGTTTTGTAGCTGTTGATGCGGAGATCATTGCTAGGGGAACAGTGGGTTTCTCTGGAGCCGGACTGGAGAACTTGGTGAACCAGGCAGCGCTGAAGGCAGCAGGCGATGGGAAAGACCTGGTGACCATGAAGGAGCTGGAGTTTGCGAAGGATAAGATCCTTATGGGTGAGGGCAGTAGGGACATACAGATTACTCTCTGCACCATGTGATGGGGATTAATGCTTTGATCAAAGAGATTCTTTCCTGACATCTTCTTCTCTGTCTGTCCAGGCCCAGAGCGCCGGAGTGTGCAGATTGACAAGAGAAATAAGATGATCACAGCCTATCATGAGTCAGGACATGCTATAGTGGCTTATTACACCAAAGACGCAATGCCAATCAACAAAGCTACCATCATGCCACGCGGCCCTTCACTTGGTCATGTGAGTAGCTGGTCTTAATGTTTCATTATGATGTGAAGTAGTTGTTTCACAATAATAAAAGCTTTTCAGACAAAAAAAGTTCAACAGTAGTTTTGCAGAAAGAGGCTTCAAGAAATTATAGCTTTTGCTCTCTAGGGGTATACATCATAAACCCATTGTGCTGCTTTCTCTGGTCTCTCTCAGGTATCTTTGCTGCCAGAGAATGATCGCTGGAATGAGACACGGGCCCAGCTGCTGGCTCAGATGGACGTCAGCATGGGCGGCAGGGTTGCTGAGGAACTGGTGTTTGGAAATGATCACATCACTACCGGTGAGAGGTGTCCCTAACTGAACATTGCTACTTTGAATTCTTGAAATTATCAACATCATGATGTTTTATTTGTTCCTCCTACAGGAGCATCCAGTGATTTTGATGGAGCCACCAAAATAGCACAGATGATGGTGACGCAGTTTGGAATGAGTGACGAGGTAAAAAATAATTAATCATGAGAAAAAATCTTTTTTTTCCCTGTCTTGTGTGGTCAGTAATGCTTTCATAATTTAGGTCAAAGTGTCCCAAACTGCGGTTTGTGAGTGATTGAGATAACGTAATAAATATAATTTTATTAATTAATTTTAAAAGTTGACATAAAAACATAAAATAAAACACTTTTTTAAATGTTTTTATTTCATTTGTTTACCTGCATGTCAGTGTGACCATTAACTGACATCAGAGAACCGTGAACATGTGAATGTGTTATTAAATTATTGAAATATTAACTTCAAGTCAATATTGTAGGTCAAAGGGATTCAACTGAGTCAGATCACATTTTAAGTGAAAATATTTTATATATTCAAAAAGAAGGGATGCAAATAGCTATTTGGAGAAGCCATTTGAGTCCTTCCACGTGTTCAAAGCCATTAGGGATGTGTAAGCGCTCACATTCCAGACTTAAATCTGTTTCATCCTAATCCGTTCCCCAGCACTCGGTTCATACTCCACATCCAAAAATTAGCAGTGCATATGCAGGGTCTAAATTACATTCAGATCTACCATCTCTAACGTCAGGATCCTGTCGTAATCAGAAACTTGTGTGAAGCCTTTGTGCTTTAATATTCACTCACCTCTCTGTGCTTTGAGCAGCTGGGGGTCATGACCTATAATGACCTGACGAACCATAGCTCTGAGACCCAGGCTGCTGTAGAACAGGAAGTCAGGGTGCTGTTGCAGGTAGGTGTTTAGTTTTTGTTTGTAAGCGATATTTGACTGATGATTATGGCAATTCTTCTTCTAATTTGAATTGCCGAAATTTCATACAGAACTCGTATGAAAGGGCAAAGAATCTACTTAAGACCTACAGCAAAGAGCACAAGCTGCTGGCCGATGCCCTGCTGACTTACGAGACTCTAAATGCAAAGGAAATTCAGATGATCCTGGAGGGAAAGTCACTAGATCCCAGATGATGAAGTCTTGGATTAACAGAGACATTTCAAGGCACAATCTTACCTTACCTGTAAATATAAATGTTTGTAATAAAAAAAGGCATTTGGAAGACTTTCTGGCCTTCTCTCTTAATATTTTCATTTTCAGGCAAAAATTGACATCAGAAGTGTATATGCCTCAGCAGTGAACCAATTGTAATAGCTACAAATCAATTAAACTGTAAATTCTTGCTTTGTTTTTAGAACCTAAGTATATAACAGGAAAATTATGATGTTCATTACTTGTTTTCTTCACCCTATTCTCTGTTACCCAGACATCAGATTGAAGCACTTGCATACAAGTCATTTTATGAAATGGAGAAAAGCATGAAGCTCATAAATAGTGCATTTTCCTTGAAAGCAAGTGGCATATCAGAATGTCCCATTTTCAATAATCATAGTAGTACAGATTGTTCACTTTTTCAATGCAACCTTAAATCACAAACCAAGTACGAATGTGACTTAGGAATGTCAGTATTATTTTAGCATCTACAGATACAGAATAAATATATCTGTAAATGCATATCTGAGCAATTGACTCGGAGTACTGTAGATTTTTGTGTAATGTTTCCACTGAAACTTTCGACCTTAGTAGGCCCTGATTTTATTCATTAAATTATTTATTTCAATATGCTTTTTCCAGGGGTATCTAAAGCCTCCTGCCGCTATCCTCTGCCACATTTGGGTTGTCTGCATGTGTATGTTTAAATGACTCAGGTAACTGCACAGTTTATATGTGTGTTTGAATTTTGAAATTATTATTTGTGTGCTTTCTTTTGAAATTAATACCATGTTTATTTGTATTTCTCTCAATCAGAAATTAACATTGATGGACTAAATAAAGTATATAAATAAAGCCTATTTCCTTGTTGTTTCCTGAAAGCAAGAATGTTAAGCTGGGTATGAGACTGAAATTAACACTGAAATGAATCTGGTTTAATTTCATGGATCCTTTTGAAAGGTCCGGAATAAAATACTGGCAGTAAACCATTCAGTCTGAAAATCGCAGGTATCAGGTTAGGTGTGCTGAGATG